>JAHWFP010245181.1:0-31449 GCA_023313725.1 Lithobius niger | reverse complement strand
TATTGAAGTTAAGAAAGCTTCCATTACGACGAAAGACATGCTTACTTTTAAAAACCAAATACCCTGTGTTTTGGTTATTGAAGTTAAGAAAGCTTCCATTACGACGAAAGACATGCTTACTTGTAAAAACCAAATACCCTGGGTTTTGGTTATTGAAGTTAAGAAAGCTTCCATTACGACGAAAGACATGCTTACTTGTAAAAAACAACTATCCTGTGTTTTGGAGTAGAACATTTTCTGAATAGATATCTAATTTTTAATCACATTTGATGATCTCAAGGGAAGAACGATCAATGGCAATTTTCACCAAATATGATATGGCATTGCCTTCACGAGAATATAACCTCATGATATGCATATCCTACAACGATCGGTGTCCAGGAACGATCATGTCCCCAGAATTCTCATTTGGAAATCTACTGTAATGAGAAGAACGATCAATCACCATAGTGATCAACCGAAAAACTATCAATGTCCGTTATCGCTCAACCGATGAACGATCATTGTCTTCACGTCAACAACCGACATGTGTGAAGCTAAGGAAAATGTAAACTTGGCTTGTTTTCTGTTAATTCATTTGAAATAGAGTGATAAACGTAATGCAGAGAAGACATAGAGCATTCCAAAACAATATTATTACCATTTGTATGAATTCCCTGATACTTAAACATTAAATACTGAATAACTCCAAACATGAAGAATTGACATTGATCGTTTTTCCCCTGAGCTTTTCTTTTTTTTTTTAATGAATTTCTTAAAACTTTAATTTTAAGCATTAAAGTCTAGTAAACGGAGGGATATAAATGGGTATTTGATCCAGGGAACTCTCCGAACATCGCAGGGGGGTGAGGTAAAATCCGGTTAGAACTTGACCCATTATTTCCTGTAGGAGCCATGTAGTCTCTCACACTGCACTGGTCAGTGCAAACTTACAGCGACACTGACAGGCTTCCTTTCCTGTCATTGATCAGCTCAACCACTGGAGCAGCTACAATAACAATGACGTAGTTAACTTAATTAACACTGTTTTATTTTTCTTTATACAATTTTACATGATTTTTTTATTGTTTCCAGGACATGTTGCTGGGCAAATGCTTTGCGGATTTCATCAACCCCAAAGATCGAATGTGCTTCAGGTCTCAGGTGGCAATTGGCCTCAACAACCCTCTGTTGGACCATGGCATGAAAAGTAAGTAAAAGTGGAACTTCGACATACCGGACGTGGTGTGATAAACAACAAATTACAAAAAGGAAGTAGTAACTCTAAAAAATTCGTGTTTGTGAGTATTCTTACGCACCATAACAACAAAGAAAGACTTGCTGCCAGCTACAGAAAGTCATACGTGACTTTGGCTTAACAGTCACTAATATGAAATACGTATATGACTATGGGGTTTGCTAAGAATCATGGATACTTTCCAATTCCATACAATTCAAGTTGCTTAACAAATAAAGGCCATCCTAACTTTAGCTAAACTTAGCTCAGGTAACACTACCAAATAGGCACCAACTTGTGCAAGATCATAAGTTCTGGTGACTCTTGATCAATGTACCAACAAACTTGCATTAGCTACTGTCAATGTGATATTAACGATTTTACTAGCTTTTTGCCAATTCTTACATCAGGGATTAGATTTCATAGACTTTTTACCTTCATAATCGTCACAAAATTACACAGCTACATTAATACCACTTTTTTCTGATCTGATCCTATCCAATACCAACTGAGTGAGCACTGAATTTGTTTAAGATAAATGCTAAGCCCTTAAGCTTTGGCTTTACCAGCTTTTTTTAAGAGTGAAAGGGCAATCAATGGTTATGTACAATTTTAAGTTTTGTGTATTGGTTATACTAAATTTCTTGCTCTAAAAGTGTCTTTTTGAGGATTTACTGATTTATTTTTTGGTAAATGTAACTTGAGAACCTGCAACTGTCGACTTTAAGCTACCGCCATTTGAAAGCTCTCTTAACAAAACGTTTAAATAGTGTGTTTGAACGACAAAATTGCTCAACTTTTCACAAAACTATAAAAAAAGAGGTTTTTCCTATACTGCAAGCCGATACTGATCTTTACTGACACCATGTTGTCGGTGCAGTACTGCAAAACTATACCATTACTGTTAACATTTTTTGACATTTCAGATTATTTCCAGAAGAGTATTCTGAACATTGGTACATTACTGTTGAACATTTAGTAAGAATAATTTTCTGATTGTATTCCAGATGGCAACCATGCTACCTTTTTCCTTAGAATGAGGTAAACATTTCACTACAATTCCTACCTACACTAATCTGAAAATACTGCTGTTACTAGTTCTAAAATCATACTTTTCATATGCTTGTAGAGTATACCGTGGATTCTTGACGAATGCACTGAACCTAGCGGAAAAACGAGTCGTCTACAAACCCTTTGAAGTGGTTCTTAGCACAGTTATTCCAACTAATGAACCATCTATTGACGAAGATGCTGCCGGAAGTAGTGCTGTGCGTCTACCAAGCTCTTACTTTATACTCAAAGCAGTACCTGTCTTCTCTGCGTACAAAGGTGAGCATCAAAAGTGTTTTGTTCAAGATCAGTGTCGGGGCAACTGGATGGTCAGCGTGATTGTCTTATGTGCCAGAGGTTGATGGCCTTACCTGTACTCGTGAGTATTTCACGTGAGTGTGACATGTTTGTCCCCTTTGGCTCTGTTCCACCTGCCCTAACCAGGACACAGCACTGGCAACACATTACCAATGGAATAGATTTCCATAATTTCTGTAATCAACAGTCCAGAAACGTGCTAATATGGAGTCATTAGAAAGAGTCATAAGGAACAAGAGAAAACACAAAAGTTTTTGTCCATTGTGAAAAGTGTAAATACATACAGAATATGAAAATTTGAAAACACTTGTGGTCATCGTGGCTGAGCTGTGAGAGAGCTCAGCCTGGTTGCAGGAGGTTTGCGGATCTAGTTGAACCCCTGGAAAGGGGATCTTGGCAAAGTCCACGCCAGAACTGCCGGCCAGGGTAGCGTGAGAGGCTGCCATGCTTCTTAAGTGGCTATGGGAACTATTCTGGCCAATTCTGGACAATCTTTTGGCCCCTACGATGATCGGAGGTTTCCCAGATCGAATCCCCGGGTTGGCACCTCCCTGTACCAGATATTTCTTCTACTCTAAAAGTCTGGTTTTGTTCAAAATTGAGCCGGTTCAGCCATACAAGCATTAAGTTGCTTCGGCTCAAAAGAAATTAATTAAAAAAAAAAACTTGTGATATTTTAGAAAAAGGGAAAAAAGCAAAGTATCTAATTTTAGTAATTGATACACATTGGAATTTTAAAACACATATATAGAATTTAATAAATAGGTTACGATGCCTATTACCAAAACTTTATCAGGTTACAAATGTTTTAAATATAAAAAAAATAAACAAATATTATATAGATCATGGGTGGAAGGTATAATTCGAGAACTTCAAGTATCAAAAGGCAATAAAGATTGTTATTATTATTAGATTTTACGTATCTAAATTCTACTGGATAGTTTTATGATGTTTTATTTTCACAAATTGATTTAAGTACATAAACTGGGTTTGCAATGATGTAAATAGCCGCAAAGAGTTGAAAATATGTTAGCCGTATGTTTAATAATGTCACAGATTGTACAAAACAGAGCAATCATTTGCTCACTTGTGAAATAACACCTATTAGTTCCTATACAATAAAATATAATTTACGACTTGTGCACCATTATTCACAGAAAAAGAAGAGACTCCTATAATGATACCATTTACAACTCGTCATAATGCCAACTGCTTCTTCAACCACATGCCGCCCAGTGCCATTCCATACGTGGGATACTTGCCCCAGGATATTGTAGGAAACTCTATTTTTGATTACTACCATCCTGAAGATTTATCAAATATGAAAGAAAGTTATGAACATGGTACGTACCAGTTATTTATCTGCTCACATAATAAGTCTTTTGTAAATAAGCAGCTTGAAGATGCTTTTTGTTTGGTGTTTTGTTTATTTTTTCTATTATTAAATAAACTATGATGTAGTCCTAAAGCTGAGTGCGTCAGTGGCTATTTGACCACGTTTTATGCTGTTATAAGCATACCCAATTCCATGTATAATTTGTTCAAATGTATTTAATGAAGATCACATTGCATTAGACAGTCATGTTCATTCCTATGTATGATATTCAATTTAAGCTCTTTGGGGTTAGAGCCGGATTTAGTAATCAAGGGCCCTATACAGCAGTGACACGACGTAGTATTATTGTATATAACTCTGTGCTGGAGCCTTAATGGGTTAGCTGCAAGGGGCACTGCAGAGAGAAACAGAAGGGCGTCATACTGAAGCCGATACTGTGAAGAGTGATTTCTTAGACCTAAAACGCGCGATTTTTGTTGTTGGAGAAAACAACGTTATTTTAAGCCTAAGAAATCCACTCTTCCTTTGTTTTTCCCTCCATTTTTATGTAGTGCACCTTGTAGTTATGCCCTCCAAAACCCATACTGGTGCCAATATGGCGGCAAATGTCACTGCTCTATATGCACTTTCTTCGTTGGATCCCTAAGCACTCATTTCTTTGGGGCTCTATTTAAGATACTCTTAAGGTGAAAAGGGGAAGGGGGGACACGCAACCAGGGTTGTCCAAAGTTATTGACACTTGAGAAAACATAATATATTAATTCAAAATCTATCGAAAGTTTCATATGCCTACACTTTCTGCACCAGTCATTTTGTAGTAGCTTTACTGCTTTATCCTCTAACTACGACTCCCTACCATTTGTTACAACTTAAGCTCACTTGCTAAACTGCCTGGTTGTTGATTATTAAAAAGTTAATTCAAAAATGGTAGAGAAAAGCAGACATAGGACGACAGACGGCGTGTGGGGATGATTTTCGTTATTGGGAAAAAGTGTGAAGTTATTAAAGGTTTTTTTTTATTAAAAGCCTTAAAAAAGGTAAACTTTTTGTATTTCGAAAACTTTTGGTCAGAGATTAATACTGGCTCATTTTGTAGCCTCCAGGTATCCTAAGCCTTATCCTCGTCGGCCCGTAAATGCGGTTTTTTTTACATTCTCAAAAGTGAAACAATAAGCAAAAAGCAATAGGCTATGTAATCGTACAGACATTTGCAACTTGTTGTACATTGAGCAATTCTAAAATAATAATGGAGAAATACAAGGGGAACACCCAGGATCTTGTCGTTCCTCTCGTTATCTACAGTGGGGCAGATAACCTGGCTTGGGTTCGCCCCCCCCCCCCCCCATCCTCCCTCCTCCCTAAGTAAAAACAACAACAACTAAGCAAATGACACCAAAGTGTGGCCATTAAAAATGTTTTCTTGAGCAATGCGTAATGTAAACTACCATCATAACCGAGGGAACGCCCATGTACATATTTCTTAAATTTTGTAATTTGGCCTCGGCTCATGTTAAAACCCCTCCCCTTTCTCATTTGATCTTTAATCAAAGTTGAATTTTTATTAATCCTGCACCTTGCACTAAACCTGCTAAGTCCGGCTTTGTGTCTGATAAATTACTTCCTTGTTTTCAAGGAAATAACTTGTAGCCTCCTTTAATACAAGGAAGTATTGAGTGGGGTTTTATTTTGTTGATTTTCTCCATTTTTTTTTTAAACCGTTTTAGCACCTAGACCCTAAAAGCCCCAAAATGTGTAAATGCGCAGGGGCACTAACTCATTGATTTAGAACATTGTTGTCAGGTAGGTTTTCTTGTCATAATTTTTAAATATAAAAGCTTTGAAATGTCTCTTTTGCAGTAATTCAAGAACAAGGACGGCCATTTCTGGGCAAACCTTACCGCTTTCGTGTCCACAATGGCTGCCACATCTTACTGGCAACAGAGTGGTCTTGTTTTATCAATCCATGGACCAAGAAACTTGAGTTTGTGATTGGTCAACATCATGTATTGAAGTAAGTATTAAGCTTAACTCTTGATTGTACTTGAAAAACCATCGAAAGCATTCAAACAATTTTTTTTTGTTACCATTACCTTTTCAGGGGGCCCATTGAACCTAACGTTTTCAATGAGAGTGATGCAGAAGATGGCACTATGTCTGACGACCCCTCAAAAGACTGCTGCAATATTCAAAATGAAATAAAGCAAATACTAAGCGAGGTAAAATATAAAATGTTGCAAGCTACTTGCAGCCAGGTTTATTAAGGTACAAATAGATTTCTGAACCGGGTTTAGTAAGCAGAGAACCATGGTTAGCCATGGTTAAATATGGGTAGCCAAGGTTAAACCGTGGTTGGTCCCAATTTACTCTTGGTTAAACCTCATTCAAAACTATGGTCACTAGTTATCATGGGAACAAGAAACTTTTACTGCGGTACAACACTTGGATAACAATGGTTGGTGCCAATTTACCATTGGTTTAAACATGGCAACCCATGATCGTAAACGGTGGTTTAACCTTGAAAAATTCGTGCTGGGGGAAGCGTCGGGCCCTTGTTTAACTCTAGGGGAATATGCTTCTTGCCAAAGTAAAATAGTGGTTATTTCTGTGGAAGGGGAATGAGTTTTTATTAGAATTTAACGTTCAGTTCAAATTGCATTACCTACTAAACTTGCATGTTGCGTAAATTAACTTCCCGTACTGAAAATAAACATTAAAGGCAGATTTGTTTTTACTAAGGCTGTACCGATGCCGAGCTGCCGAGCCGATTCTCGGCGAGCAGAGCATGATCGGTAATCTCGGTATACCGAGCAATTACGTCCATTTAACCGAGCCGAGCAGCGCAGTCGCGTCTAGTCTTGGCGCGCGATCCTGTGACCACTGGACTTTGAACGCAAGCTTCATTTTGGCGGATTCCAGTCTATGATTATGATCTATGCATGTTCATGCTGCACGAAGGTTGAAGGACTACCACAGAATTCAATATATTAACTAAATTTTCAGATAATTCGTGTAGATTAACTACTTTTTTAAGAGTCAATAGCACTAATTTAATTGTTTTGAATGGTCAATTGTTAAAACTTTTATTAGCTTAAAAGTAACATATACCTCATAATAAAATTACTTGTTTTGTTATGATAATGGTTGTTAATGCAGGCCATACCAAATGCAGTCGATACATCATCAATTACAGTGTGCGAAACTAATAGTAGCTTATGGTTGCTGCTACGGCTAGGCTGTTTTAGTGAAAAGAATTGTTCTATCTAGAACCCTGCTTGGCTTTTAGCAAGTTCTGATTACAAGAATGCTGCCAGTGTGAAAAATGTGAAAATTTGCCAGTGGTAAAATAAAAGGGGAAATGTAAAAAAACACGAGTGTTGTGTAATAAGGCAAAACGCCCTATCGAAGTAAAAAACAATCAAATTATCCGTCTTCATTTTGGGCCCGGAATTACGAAGGCATGTCTGTTATTCGAACACGAAAAAAGTTGATTGGTTTATGATCGGAATTGCTTTGAATTGGTTTTCTCTCTCTTGAGTGAAATTTCAGCGAAATGATTACTGGAAAAGAAAAAAAATGTATTAAAGAATTGTGAAACTGGTGTGTATATGAAAACGAAGAAATAGTGATACAAAAATAAAAAGTAGGTATGTGAGAAAAATGAAAAGCAGGTATGTGAAAAAAATGAAAAACGGATATGTGAAAAATGTGAAAAACATAAAAAAGTAGGTGTGTGAGAAAAAGTGAAAAAAGCTGGCACTCCCGGCAGCGCCCTGTGATTAATAAAGGTGCTCGGTTCTGCTCGGCATCACTGATCGGCTCGGCGTACCAGGCATTTTTTGAGTGCTCGGCTCGGGATCGGCTCGGCAGAAAAAAATGTACTCGTTACAGCCTTAGTTTTTACTCATGCATAGTGGTTTTAAGTGGGTAAAAATATTCAAAACTGAAAAACTTTGTTTTGGGGCTGTCTAACTTGGTAAGTGTTATACGGGTAGCTTAAAAGGTGTACAACGGCTGGAATAATGGCAATCCTCGATAACAGTGGTGATTGGAATACATTTTTGGAGAGAAAATAACACTTTCACCACCTGTGAGACTAGAAATTCAAGAAAACTATTGAATTTCTAGTCTCACAGGTGGTGAAAGTGTTATTTTCTCTCCAAAAAATGTAAACAACGGAATCGTTTTTTTACTTTTATAAAATCACTTTTATTGCTGGAATTCCCTAATGTTTTTTTTCCCCTTTGCTGGAAGCTGTAATTATGGCACAATATACTGTAAGCTAACAGATTAAATAAACAGACTTAGTTGTCACCCATTCAAAAATATATTACTTGTGTTGTAAAACGTTTTCAAACCACGCAAAAGCCCATAGGCCTAACTGTAAGGACACAACATGAAGAAACAAACATAAGACGTAATATTCTGGAAATCTAGCATTAACAGTGTGTATTCAAAGTCAAAAGGGTTTGGCCATTTACCTTTACCATAATTTACTTTTACCATACATTTACCATATTTATTAATTTTATCCAGACTATTGACGGTCCAACTGGCATTTCTGGAAACGAAATAGTGATTCAGCGCCACCATACCAGCGTTGGTTCATACATGGGAAACCTCATACAGGAGATGGTTCTCAACATGCCGCCAGGTACAGACTCAATTCAATTTCTAGTGATTTGATAAAAGAGGTGATTTTGTCTTTTTTGTAATGGGTGGTGAATCATTATTTGTTATTTATGTTTAGTTGAAAAACGTGGATCCAAAGGAGCCAGCAACTCCGTAAGTACCATAGGTGTTTAATTTTAAGTATTTTAGTAGCATACTTTTACGTAGTCATGGTTCGTATGCCACAGCAGTTAGAAACTCTAATTTCCTGTGCACGTAATGTGGAAATTTATTTAAAAAAATTAATCTTGAAATAACATGCACCTGGTTTCTTCACTAACATAGTTGTTCTTTGGCTTTAACCTTATATTTTGACAGATTTTGCAAAAGAAACCAATTAAGTTTCGTTTTGATTTAACGGGCATTGGACTGCCATCAACGAACCAAAATCCTAGCCCATTATAACACAGCCTTCTTTTTTCATGGTGACTGGAAATTAAAAGACAACTGATTGGAGTTTCTAATCACAAACAATAAGTTTGGTATTGCATTCGTGTTGAGGGAGTGACATCCCCTTCCCTGAAACTTATCTTGAATAGATTAAAGTTACTAAATGTAGTAATGGCACTTTCCCAGGTAGAGTGGCAAGTTTTTTTAGTCTGTGTTGTTACTGAAATAGCAAATTGTTTTCTCTGTCGTCAAACCCGTAAAAATAGGTTAGACGAACTGTTAATACTGTTTACGTATTCAAATCCCTAAACTTGATTAACAACTGATAAGATTGTACCCTTCAATTTGCATTTACTTACATCTGCTTTATCGTAATAATTTACTATTATGAAATTATAAGTTTTTTTTGTACAGTATTTTGCTGTCAAACTAGCATTGACAATAGAGCAGTTTATTTTCTTCAACTGTTGAAACGAAAGTCAAGTAGGGAAAATATGAAGTACAAAAAACACACTTCCCTGGTTGCTGTGTGGTACTTCTATGTCTTGGTTGAAGAAGGAATGTTTTCCTTATTTGGGTACCTCACTGTTCTAATAGAAATAAATCTCTTATGGATTATTCGCTTCTGTGAGATCTATCATTTGTTCCTAGTTCAATGTGATTCGCCTTGCAATGAATGATGGATTGAACAGAAATGAGCAATCTATAATAAATGAGTTTCTGTTAGAACTGTGAGATGTCCGTATAAGGAAAACGTTCTTTCTTGTACCACGGTGGAGAAGACATTACAAAACAGCTTGCAATTAATCTCCTCAGAACTTCTTCATGTACGCCTCACAACTCCTGTGGGGTACTAAGAACTACGCCAACCAACATGTGACTAATTCAACTTGATCCATTAGTCTTTTTTAGCTAAATATTGTGAATAAAAATTGGACCTTAACTTAAACAGTACCCAGCATTAGGGCATTACTAGATGTAAACAGGACGGAGCGCCGTATTTATTTTACTAGATGTAGACCCCCCCAATGTATTATACGATCACTTCACGTACGGCAGGTCACTTTGAAATTCCTTGCGAGGTGGACCCAATGTGTAGGATAAAATTGATGATATTGGGCACTCTAAAATGTAAGTTGGAACACGGTTTTTAACCCAGTTTGTGGCCCTCATTCCTAGCTGAACCTTATATGCACTCCTACTAACACCTAATGCAATTCTTTTCTTGTTTTGCCATACGAACCTTACCAACATACCAGTTTTGCTTTGATGTTGGCAAATTATTTTGATTCCCCAAAATAATAAGTCTTCCCTATGTGTGCCGTTGCCCTGAGGGCTCTGAGGCCAATTTCTCACAGACATACTCTTTGTTCCTGGAGAATCGGAGCTCAGTGGCGATGGGGGAGATCTCACCTCATCACAAAGACAGTGATTCGGATTCTTCTGAGACACCACCATCTTACAACCACATCAACTATGCAGACCACATTCAAAGGTAAAAGACAGTTATTGATAACTTTGTTGCATGAAACAATCATTTTACAATTGCTTAGCGAGTTTAGCGCAAGACATATTCTTCACACCCCAAATTAGTAGGCACATTCTCTGAAGATTTGAAAATTAAGAGTGATTAACCGAACGATTTCAGATGCCCTTGGTTACTTGGGTTTTATATTCTGCCATCCTTTACCAATCCCAGGGTTGGGTTTTCAGATCAGTGGCAAAAACACGTTTTTTAGGGGTTTTTTTCTGGTTATTACGGCAAAAACTAGCAAGCCTCTTTATACTCTTATTTTCACAGTAAAAGATATTCTTCTTACAATATCTATGCAAATTTTCGACAGTCATTTGCATAAATTTGGATAGATATTGTGAGAAGAATATCTTTTACTGTGAAAATAAGTGTATGAAAGGCAAATAGAAGTGAATATGAACTTTTCGAAGTATCCAGTGTGAATTTTTCAAGGGGAGCTTGTATAATTTGGCAATATTTGACTATTGTATTTTTTGTTTTATATGACTTCAAGTAGACTGTTGCAATATTTTTAGCCAAAGGGGCAAAAACACGGCAAAAACAGTTTTGGCCGGACGGTTAAAACCATGGTTAAAACCAGTTTTAACGACTTGGTGGCAAAAACCACCCAACCTTGATCAATCCTTTGATTCCTCTTAACGATTCTGTGATACCAAGTAGTAATACATTTTATTTCTTTAAAACGTTATATCCTGGTTGTAGCCGACATAAAGACGGAAATAAATAATAGTGATGTACAAAAAAGAAAAAGACTAGCTTTCAAATTTTCTGAATTTCGCCATAAAGTCAAGAAAGCTTCATATGACACAAAAGACGTAAATTGTTGCAGTTGTTAGATTTTTCTACAGCCATAGTTTCCTCTACGGGAATAGTGGACCAGGTTATAGGAACGTTGTCATGTTTCTTTTACAGCTCATTATTTCGTGCAAGGTTGTGTATCCTTGACAAAGTAAAGATTAGTATTTATAACGTTACTATTTCTAATATAACTAAAACATTATGTGTGAGCAATGTAACTTTTCCAAAGGTCCTCTGTCTTAATTTGTTGCCGCGCATCTACGTAATCATTTTTGCCTCCGACCTCTGTAAGAACTCATCTTACAGCTGCCACTGCGCACTGCCATAGCTACAACAGCATTATTAGTTTCAACAGTTGCCACCAATTGTGCACCTTTACTGCTATAGTAATGTTGTATGCCAAGCTAAATAACAATGTAAATTCACACTAATTTTCCGTTTTCCTTAGAGTCTCGGTGTCTAAAGTTATGATTACTAGCACCGTGAATAAAGTGCGGAATGGTGTGGTACCAGTGCACAGTACTGCAACAATCTTTAGTCATTTTAGACCCAGGATAACAAAGCTGTAAATTTAAGCTATGGTGCTTTCACACTGTGGAGTTCTATGGAGTGCTATGGAGTTTTCACACTGAAGGTGCAGCTTCAAATAGCAAATACAGACTAGCCAATGGTCTAGATACGGTGTACGTTTAAATTGTCACTGAAATGAATATCAATGAGGTACACGTGTAACAGAATGTAAACGTTGCCATCACAAGTAATTTTCGACCCAAATGGAGATTTATAGCTTAATGTGTTTGCTTTGCTCAGACAAATATTATTACTACTATTGATCCATAAACCATTATTCCATTTTGTACCAAATTAGAATTTCATTGATGCAAGTGTTATAACAGGTTGAAATAGAATATGGTCTGAAGGAAGTGCATTCAGTACCTTTTGTGCACAAAAACCCATTACGTAATATGCTGCTCTGCGCAAACCTTGTAATTTCCCAAACAGGTATTTTGACAGCCAACCGAAAACTCATTCTTCGGACACATCTGGCGAAAGCAAAGAAGGTGATAGAGAAACGGACGAGGAACAAAAAAGCTTAATGCCAGGTACCATAATGATCGCATGATTGGAAAGTTGCAGAGAAATTATTGTGGTGTTGCTTGTTATCTTATTTTATTTGTGCTGTTTGTATACCCTTTATTTCACGCTATGTTGCGTTATTGTGTGGTAGACTACTTTAAATGGTGAACCTCTGGGACGAGATACATATCACACACAAAAAAAAGGAGAGGAAAAATTAAATGCAGCAGCCGACCAGTTCATTCGCTAAATTGTCAAAACACATTGGACTGAATTCAAATACGTGTAAAATTTACAAGTTGTTACAGATGAAATCTTAACATGAAGATGTATTCACCAAAAATGGATCGGTAAGAGTAGACTGGAGTAGGAACAGAGCGAGACAAAAAAAATCTATGTTTTTCTATCTTGCGTTATTAGTCTATAAAATATTATTTGCTACATTGTACGTGCCGATTTTAAGGCTTTCAAACCTTTAGATGTTTCCCTGGGATTAAAAATTATGTAAATCTAATTGTCTATTCGTGGTCTTTCATCTTCAGTTGACTCATCATCCAGTGATCGAAGTGGACACCAAATGTCGTCTATGAACTCAAGCAGCAACCCCGAGTTCAGTCCTACAGCACAGGATCCCATTCCATCACCACCCGTTGAAGATAATGCAAACGGTCCCTACCATCATGTGACACTCTCAGAAGATATTCTCAGTCGTCACAATGAAATGACGAAGAAAATCTTTGTTCAACAACATTGTGAAAATCGTGCAGGACGCAGCGGATCTCATTACTCTCGCAGTGATCGTGATGGAGGAAAGACGAACGGAGTCCCAGCAGCTAACCGTAAGGAGCTCCGATTGAAGCGGGCCAACTCTCAATCACCAGAGAGAGATTCTCCAAAAGTAAACAAGCAATCACACAATGAAGCAATGGGTCGGGAAGAGTTCAACAATCCGAATGCCTCAGGTCCTTCTGTAACTAAAGTTTGCATGTGGCCGCCATTCTCTCTGGCAATGACAGCTATTGCATCACCCTCTACTATTGTCCAACAAAGTACTTTGAAAACAGCGTATAGGTAAGTCCAATGTTAGACTGGTTTCCTTTTAAAGTTATCTACATGTGGATGTAAGCTGATACAGAAGAGATTTTACAACAGTGTAGCATAAACGCTTATTAATATCAAGCATAGGCCCGTATCCTTCTCTTGTTAATATAAAGAGAGATTATGCTTGATGAAACTGTATTCATTTTGCTCTTGTCAAAGAGAGATTAAAAAAATTATTTTGGCAAGTCTATAAGCTAGTTTTCGTTATGTGTCGATTCTGAAAGTAGGTGACGATTCCTGTGTACTCTTGGTTACAGGCATTTCGTGTTTTAAAATTAAAGCTTCTTGAAATCGTTGCATAAATTAAAGCCAACCTGGATCAGTATTTTGCAGTATCAGGAAGCATCAGTACTTCTACCGAGGTATTTGGTATTCTGTGAAATTACCTTGACTTGTCCTCAGTACGTGCACTCCAGTTGTGGAAGGACAGATATGGATGAAGGATCTAATAGTACTCAGTGGCTAAAATGTTCGACCCTAGAAGACCCCGCCATGGCTTGGTGATACTTCATAGGTACCAGACATCAGCAAATGAAAATTATCCGGTTGGTACGAATTTACCTAGCTGGACTATGTCACTTATTTTGAAGAGTTAATGAGAGCTCTACAGTTTCACTGCTGTGCTGCTGACTACTCATTCGTCAATTTGGTTGAGGTGAACTTTTCCTATGTTGCCTCCATTGTGTAATGATCCAAATGCCAGAATTGGCACGAGTACTGAATTGCATGCTAAGTGTATGGTGCAGTACACAGAAGAAATTATGGATTGCAGGGGTCCAGAAATGTTGGGAATTTATGATTCAAACCAATTCTATTCCAAAAAGTAAAGCCACTTTGACGTTACACATACGCATAGAGCTGGATTAACTGGTTGGCGACAGTATTCTAGTGTGCAATTTTAATATAGGGTTTTTGATTATGGTTTTTGGTTATGGTATTTTGATTTTATCACCCTGGTCTGTACAAGCAGCTTTATACAGTCGCGTTTGCTTGTTAGTTCTCAAGTAGACCATTTCGGTTGCTCGTGTCATTGGTGTACTGTACTAACTATTCCAGAAGATGCTTTCTCAAATATGTAAAATGTCATGTAAAATGTCGGGTGGCATGATGGCTAACATTTGCTGTATCATGGACTTTGACGAATTTTTTGGATTACAATATGTCTACATCACCGCTTGTACATTGCATAAATTTAACCCGGACAACCTTTGAGCGGTCTGTTCTTAATGTTTGTATTTATTAACACACAGAACCCTGCCTGGCTTGCCTTCATTGGCACCTTCTCCTCCGAAGTCAACTGCTAACCATCAACCCCTCACGAATTTTCCTCTACCAACGTATGCCTACATCCCTACAACTCACCATGGTAGCCCAGCGAATGTAACATCAGCAAATGGTGCCATCTTCATGCCTGGTAGGTTGTATTATTAATATTCCCTTTTACAAAGGTGGGCTGCCAAAGTAAAGAAACAGTTTCAGGGAGCAAAGCCCCAAATTTAATACAGTACAAATGATTGCCGAACAAGTGTGTAGTATAAATTACTCCCACATGCCCCTGGAGTTGGACCCAATCAAAATGGGACATAAAGCACATACACAAACAATAGTAATGTTTTAATTTCCAGTCTTAATGGCAGTGCTTTGTTACGTTTGGAGCATGGATGTAATATCTTCATAAGAATTTCAGAATAATATTGGCATCGGGCACAGGGCACAGAAATATGTTAGCACCACTATAAGTCCCGTCTTATTAACATTCTGAAAGCAAGCTCATAGGTAGTGATAACACAGGAAGCAAATAACCAGCTTCTGTTAAATAATGCAAACAAAACTGCTCAAGGAAACGTAAAAACATTCTTGAATAGTGTTCCATTTTCAATATTTCACTTTCGGAATTCCACAATATGTGACAGACACTTACATAATAATTCTACTGTTCATTACTATTGCTTGAATGCTTGAAAACTTAACTTCTTTTTTTTATTCAGCAGTGCAATATATGCCAGGTGTAGTCTACCATCCCGTTACGCCAGTCATACCAACCCCTGGAGTGGGACCAATAGTAGTTCCAAATATGGCTGTCTATCAACCAGCAATTATGATTCCAAGACCAGTAACAACTTCTGCGCAGATATCCTCGCCCAATGACACTTACGTTGTGCAGAGCAGAAAGGTTAGTTCGAAATCGTGCTTTATGGATTAAAATTAAAGGTGACTGCTTGTCGAAGAAAAGTCTGCAGAATCCAGTGCTATCTTGCACTTTCTTGCAGCAAGCAAAGCAATGCACCAAAAAATTTATTTTCAAAGAAACAAACCTAATGCGAGCCAACTTAATTTTTGAGTGGAAGTTTGTTGTCCTTAGGCTCCTAAGAGCATGCTAAAAAGGTTAACGTCATCACAGCCAATAGATGGTATCATGGTAAATTCTTAACATTCTCTTTTGGTCTTTAAATAAAAGGGCACAGCTCGCACTTTTTACTTTTGTACAAACGTACACATTACCTGGGGTTGAAAAACAGCAGCACTACAAATGCCTAGTACCCTTTCTTGGTATAAATACATGTAAAACAAAATGTACAACATTTCAGTATAACAATGTAAAGTCCTAGCTTCTATTTGATTCATTGTGTTATTTAACAATACATACATGCCTCTTAACTCCTCGGTTTAAAAAATCAAGCCTAGCTTGTGACATCTTTTGTCACAAATTTCTAATCGGGTCTTTGGATCTCCATCAGATAAAAAAAAAAAAAGGTTTTTAGCGCTATTTTACATATTTGTAAGACTTCTAAGGAAAAGCACTACATGCAGTCCTTCTTCCTCGGATGAAGTAGCTGGTACTAGCTGTTACAATTTGAGCCTAAATTTTATAGTTTTGTGGTACCTGTTGTGATTAGAACAGCTTGCGACTGCTTCATTGGTATGATCGGTTCTTGTTTAAGTTAGTGTCAAAGGGGGAGGGGGGGTGTTATTTCACTACAAGTTTCCTCAAGACCTTCTCCTTCCCTACTACTTGCAACTAAAACCTGTCGCACCAGTGAAATGCTTGCAAGCTGATCTAATCGCAACTGGTATCATAAAACTAAAACTCAAATTCTAATAGCCACTACCACCCACAATATCCAAGGAAGAAAGACTGAATGTAGTACTGCGCATTTGAAGTGTTACAATTATGTAAACTGTAAATAATCTTTCTTAGCCTGATGAAATCCGAAAATTGGATAAAAACCTCGCTGATGCAAATTCCAGTTGAACGAGTAAAATGCCAATCGTTAAACTTTTTTATAAGGTTTGGCCGTATTTCCATTCGAACACCAAATGACAGTCATTAGCTAATTATCAGCAATTATGGGTCATTACCACGTTCGACAAGCAAGACTTTTTGGATACATTTGCCAGCCATCGAACACAGTATAAAGCAACAACTTTATCACGAGGACTGACGTTCCATTCTTTGCAACTTGTAACTTGGCTTTTGGCGGGAAGCTTGCTATAAAATGGAAAGAACGTTTTACCGCCAGAGACACTCGCAAAAGGTAGCTACAAGCGGCAGAGATCCTCTTTGTCATCTTGTAGGAGAAATTCAAGTTGATCGACGTCACGTTGTAAATAATTCTTGTTGTAATTTTTGCTGAAGGAGACAAAGTAAATTGGATCATTTTGTTTGCAAGCGTGAGTCGACCCATTGAATTTATAATGGCGGCAGCGGTGGTCACGAACCAAGTCCTCTAGAAGTACGAATTTTTTGGCCGACCATTGAATTACCAAACCTTACATTTTGTTTACGCTTGTTTGTCTTCAGGCACCGTACACTTCTTCAGCCTGTAAAGAAGTCAAGAAGGCCGAAGGTCTCGATGTGATGCCAAATCCCAACCATAGTCTAGGGCCAACCATGCTGAATGACAGATGTAGGCCTAATTCTGAATACACGTCATGTCTTATGGTAGGTTACATGCATTTGTGTTTGTATTTGTATTTGTGTTTGTGCTGTAATACTGTTTACAGTTTAAAGGAGAGAAGTATTCCAATTTCAACAGTCCATTGTTGCAATGACAATTAACATTTGGGCCTTAGGGCTTCGGGCTGATGACCAGGAGTGGTTAACGCTCGTTAAACCCTTTGAACCCTTTGAACATCTGGTTTGTAAGTAACAGCAAACGTTGCGTTGAATATTCATCCAGATTTAGCTATGAATTATTACAACTTGTTAATCAAATGCAGATTTAAAAAATGTGGTATTAATATTTTTTAGTGTTATTAGATTAAAGCACGTATTGCTACATTTTTTTTACGAGCTAACGAACACCAATACTACCGGTAATGATTGAAAACAATGGTTGGCTTAAAGTGGAATTTTGCCATCATGTGTAATATTTTGTGCAGAATCAAGGAAATGGTTTAAACAAGCAACACATTTAAAATGTGAATAGGATTATCTATTAGCTTAAGCTACAATTTAGTTGAAGATGTGGTGCTGAAGACGGCAGAGAAATAAAACAAAGGCTTCAAGTACTGGATGGAAGTAAAGAGAGAGACCTACCACATCCTTTTGACTTTCAGAAACAAAAAGTGTATTTTCATAACATTTTACCTGCTGCAAAGGCCCAGTAGAATACATGACCAATAAACATCCGCAACTCATTTAAAATCAGAGGCAATACTGCTTCCTAGAATTCTGTTCAATATCGCCCTATGAACCATTTTTACAGTTTATCTTTTTTGCTTTATCTCTTCACTACTAAATGGTCAACCGTTCTCTGCTTAAACAATCTTTTCTGCAAAAGTTATAATTTTCAAGCCGTTGAAAGCGACATTACCTCCGCCTCATCAACTTCTTTGCACAACAAGTTTGTAGCATGGTGTTGAATTGGATCAGTAGTTGCACTGATCATCGAAATATAAGAACTTATACTGTTTTAATATGCATACAGAGGGTAAGCCACATTGACGGCTCAAGTACCGCCAAACAAGGAACCATGAAACTTGGGTGATATGATGAGGGGAGAGAGGCCGTTGATTTAACAAGAATCGGTTGACCTTACAAATGATTTACTAACTTCTCAACATTGCTCAAAAAAAAATTAGTGCCAAAAGTATTTTAGAGGACAAATATTTTTTAGCTTTTGACTGATGTGGCGGTGCCAGAGAAACGCCAGTTTAACTTTATGTGGCCTAAATCGTGTGCACTTAAAAATGTCTGCTCCCAAAACAGACTGTGCTTTTTACACACACCATGGCAATTTAATTAGAAAGTTTTAGGCAACAAAGATTCATTACCAATGCAAAAACTAGAATGATAATCTGACTAGAATTATTGGAACTACGTCACACAAAGAGTGTTTGCAGTTCCTGAATGGTTGTGATGCTGCCCTTCGTACCTGTGGTGGGATGCCATTCAGGGGCAGCAGCACTAGCCTGTTCACACAAAATGTAGCTCCTACACTTCTGGTCCGGGCCAATTTTCACCCTTTTCTCAAGTGTTTTGTACGAGACGAGACTGAGACAGGTAGTGCCGAGGAAAAGACGAGACTGAAATGTCTGAATCTCGTTTGGTCTCCACCACGTTTTCCTATGCCCTATCATTTTTACCGAACTTCAACTGATCATCTTCTTAATCACTAACGATTTGTCTCTTCGTCATCACTAACGTTCATGTGGTTCACTACCTGTTAACAATGACACGTCAAGAGAAATCGAAACTGAACCAAAATTGATATTCCTCAGGGTCACAAGCATGCACAGGGGATGGGGAAACAGGGGCATTACCCCTGCCCTTTTTTTGTTTCAAACATTTTTTGTTGTGGTGACTTTTGGAAAATTAGCACAAAAGATGGTGAACTTTCAAAAAAATGTTCACCGGGCATTCCTTTTGAAAAAAAAAATTAGTGTCAAAAGCATTTTAGAGGACAAAATATTTGTAATCATTTGACTGATGCAGCAATGCCAGAGAAACACCAGTTCAACTTTGCGTGGCCTAAATCGTGTGCACTTAAAAATGCCTGCTCCCTAAACTGACTGTGTTTTTTACCAAAGATTTGTCCTCCCCCTCTCGGGGGGTCTGTGCATGCCACTGCACAGTGTTCTATGTTGTAGTCTTACCTCGACAAGACTGAGATCAATGTTACATCTTGCGTTATGAGATCTTCTTCGCTATTACTGTGACGAGAACGAGACTGAAGGTAGTCTTGTCTTGTCCCACGCAAAAAAAAAAAAACCTAGTTTTCTTACATTGGTATGGATTATTATTCCCTATAAGTTTCTGATCTATTCTGCTTGTGTGTGTGATGCTTATTAAGAAGTTAGCAATTTATTGACCAAGATCACCATTTTCTTGTTGTATGGCCCCTCCTCTTCTATTCACAACACGCAAGTCTCAGATTCTTCATTTCATAGTGCTCGGTCCATCAAGCTAGATTGGGGCTTAAATGATCACCCAGTATGTGACAACTGAAAATTACGTGGAATAGCGAAGCCACACCAAAACGACTTTGGCCTTTTCAAATCTGTCCATAATTTATTGAGAAACCAATCAACTTTTTAACAACATTTTGTCAGGTTTGCATCGTCCAGACTTAAATTTAAAACCGACTAGCCGAGTCGCCCCTTAAAGGCCGCTCATTTGGCGGCGGCCCACTTCGCTGGAGGAGATTTCTTTTTGCTACACCTACGCAACTGCCAGACATTCCAAGAAAAAGATCAAGCGAATGTTCAAGCAATGATCCAATAGAAGTAGGCTTTTTTCTAATGCTTCAGTTAATAACTAAACGATAAACAAAACTAAAAATTATCCAAAACAGTTGAATGGTGCAGTAAGAAAAACGGGACTGCTCCCTTACCTTCATTCTTCAGTGACTGATTTCTCACATACAATCTGTACAGTTCACGATGGAAACCCTAGCCTCAGTTCGAGAGGCCCTCCAGCAAGGAGAGTACATTATCTAGATCGACAGAGAGGACATTACTGCTAATTTTGTCATGTTTGCCTCGTCCAGACTTAAATTTAAAACACTACGTAAGTAAATTGAGTTATGAAACGTGATATGCTTTATACTGTGCTGCCAAACAACTCACTACCTTAATACGTAATTACAAATAATTACAAATAATTAAAAATAATAAGTAATTACAAATAAGTCATCATTCAACACATTAGTTCTATGCCAATAACTCGCGTATGGTCCACAAGTATTATAGTCAACAAAGAAGACGCTGATTAAAAACAATTGTGTACAATCATTTTGTGCAATAAGTATGGAATATGGCAGAACATGCTGTGAATTCAATAAACGTGTACATACAACAAATTCAGACATTCAATAAAAAAAGTTTTGTTCACTAAATTTCGCAAGTTTCTACAGTCCTTTTCGTATTTTCATACCCAAAGTTGACCACAAATAGCTGAAGCTGAGGTCACATTGGATGTTCACGTAACAGCATTGCAATGATATACTCATTCTAAAGCACATCGCCCCTTTTTCAATTGCTCTGTTGAGTTCAAATTTCAGGATGGCAAGGGTTGGGGGTGACGGACAGAAGACAACATTTCAAGAGTGTTGCGACGTGGTAAGTCTTGTGATGCAGCGGTGCATTACTAAAGAGGTAATTTTAAACGTCTTTTTACTGCTTTTTACGCCATTTCTTTGATTTAGTGGTTAAAATTTACATGCTAAGTTAGATGTAAAGCTATTATCTCTATTATATGCAGTGCTCTAAGAAAGCCTTATATATAACGAAAATGGTATTTAACAAAGCTATGTTTAACCGCATGCGTTTTTCCTACGTAAGATGTTTTTTAATTGTCAAATTCTGGAATTTTACACCAAACCAAGTTTTATATTTTGCAGTAACATAATTAGTTTCCAATCTCCTCTGGAGACAGTTGAGACAATTAAGTTTTAATTGTTAACTGATTAGGGGAAGAAATTGACCTTATTGAAAACTTGTATTCTACTTTAACTTATAAATGTGCAAACAGTTCCATCTAAAAGTTTCAAGCTAAGGTTCTTAAATTGTCTAAAGTTTCCCCTTTTCTTTTTTTAAACACATGGTTGCAGGACTAAACGAAAAGTTTTTCCGCAGTCATTTTAAATTTGAGCAATAATAGTTTATTTTCCTCATTATAAAGTTGCACTGATCAGGAGTGGGTCGAGGAGGTGGAGTTGCACATTTTTTCTTATCTCATATGGTATGTTTTATCCAGATGTTGAAAAAGAAATTATATCACCAACTACTTTTTCACAATGCATGTATCTTGATGGCATAAATTCGTGTGACGAATCAAAATATGGCAAGACACAAAACCGTGATGAAAATCCACATGGTAGAGGCAACAATACCTAGATATTTTGGCTGGTTCATCTTTCTTCTTCTGGAGAAACAGCCAGTTTTCGGGTAGTGGACGAAGCCTAGTGAGAAAGTGAGTAATAGGATTAGTCTGCTACTGGGAAAGAGGTCTTGTAACTTGATGATGAAGAGTGAAGGACTTTAGCTTCGGTCGTGATCAGTCATTCATCATCCATCATTATCACGTTTTAGACTTTTAAAATTTCTCCAGAAGACAGCTGGACAGCCTGTCGAAATATTGAGGTAAGAGTTTTTGTGTCTTACTGTAACAAAATTCCCTTACCGCGATACGAGTGTTTTACAAATAAACTTCCGTCGACTTCCGTCTGGAACTATCAGCGAATGCCACTTCCGTACCACGAGCTGTGCAGTCACTTCATTCTCTAGTGTTTTGCACAAGACGAGACTTATCTCAGTCCCAGGCTTGTTTTGAAGCCGAGGCCGAAACTGAGACCAGCAAGTTAAAATACTAGTTAAGACATAGACCAGTGGTGGACAAAACAAGGCGAGACGACACGAGACTAAAAGTCTGAGGTCTCGACCCACTTTTGCATGCTGTACGATAATTATTATTATTATTCCATCAGCAAAACATTCATCGATGGTTTCTGAGAATGATATGTCTACGTTGTTATCACCGTCGCTCAACTCTAACTGTTAATTTTCGTCGTCACTAATGATTTGGTTTTTTCTTCTTGATATCGTAAACTCCACTTCTCTGTTGATTCATCTATGGTACACATGAACGTCTCGT
The DNA here is from genome assembly GCA_023313725.1 of Lithobius niger. Lineage (NCBI taxonomy): Eukaryota > Metazoa > Arthropoda > Chilopoda > Lithobiomorpha > Lithobiidae > Lithobius > Lithobius niger. The sequence goes on along the minus strand of JAHWFP010245181.1, from coordinate 8,864 downwards.
AGCGATCGTACAACTTACTACCTGGCAACTGGCATGTCACATGAAATCGAAACTAAAACCACAACAAGGGGTTACACACTGTGGAACTAATGTCAGGTCTCGGGAGACAAGACAAGACTGAGACCACCACAGTTAATATCAAGATGAGACCAAGAAAGTCTCATCCCATCGCATACAAAATACTACCGTCCTCACCATCCTCTCATCTTCATGTTTCAACCTCCTGATAACGAATCTTGGAATTGATGTGAAATAACTGAGGCATGGTAACCTTTTCAACAAGTTCCTGAGTATTTTATTCTTCTATATAATTATTTTTTTGTATTGGAAACACATTACAAAGGCTATAGACATACTGAATTTGTTCCATACCTTTATTTAATGAAATTACATCAGTAGGTCATAGTTCCAATCATGCAGAACAACAATTTTGTTCAGCAGGAAGGGGGTTGCAGCCACATCATGTGCTCCATGCTTGATCCACCCCTGGTCATGCAACATAATTCGAAATTGTTTGATAAAATATGCATGAATACTACCTTAAATCCATGTAAAAAAAGAAAATCTGAGATGTTTTAAATTTTCAGTGCTGCTGCCATGTACCATTATACCTACTGTAGGTTATATTGAAGTGTGCCTGTTGCACAAATTAACAGTTGGATTCCCTTTTTTTTTACATTCTAGTGCCCAACTAACAATGACTATAACAAAGACAACATCTCAAAAGTTGAGCGTCAAACGAAAATTGAACCAAAAGACCCAATACCACCATCAAGTTGCCAGAAATCCAGTGAAGAAAATGTTGATTCGTCTTCTGTCAGTCTGGATGACATGAGCGGCTCGTCACTTTATTCATTCCTGAAATCTGAACAATCTGACGATAGCCCCAAGAATTCATCAGTGGACAAAGAGGTACGAAACACTTAAATTAGCCAGTGAATGTACATATGCACGTAGATTTAAATAGTCCCAGTTTTAAGCATCATTACGAGACAGATCTGTGTTAATGCCGACGCCATAACAACTTAAATATTTCAATTTCATATTTTCAGGATATAATGACATGGGATCAAACAAGTGGTAACCAGCAAGAAAAGCAACCATTGTTTCAAGTTGCAAAGGTAGGTACTGATTTACGAATGCCCAATCGTGAAATTTTACGTTGTAGAACCCCGGGAAAACATTCCAAGTAACCCCAACTTGAAAGTCAATTTTTATAAGAAGTAGATTGTAAAAATATGATGAATACCATGTCGGCAAAGTGATCTCAGAGGAAAACTGGTATGCGTAGAGGCCAATCTGGAAGTCGGTGGTCGAGGGCCACTTCAAAAATGTATTACGGCAGTGTAGGCCACCAGGGACCAGACGCAAGCCGTGATTCTCGAATCCCCTATCTTGCCAGTCCGCTTCTCGATGATCTTAGCCACTTAGGTAACTTTTAGTTATATAAGCTGACATAAGTTGATTAGTGGATCCTGGTAGTGAGGAGAGTATTGCCATGATTAAGAGCAAGCTTGCCAATTTTTTATTTGTTTAACTGGGCACTAAGCAGCTTAAGCCATTCAAGACTCGTTACAGTCTACTTTTAACAGTATTGAAGATGAAGCAGACGGCAAACAACTTTCATTCCGTTATAAAGATATACAACTTCAATACAAAATATTAAATCGTGTTCCTGTGGTGTGATAACTGTTAGGTGTGCCAGCGAAGATAAATCAGCAAGATTCCAACAGGTTGTTCTTCAGGTAAAGTTTGCACTGAGATTTACTGTTTAGCACTGTGGTTTACTGTGATTGCCGCAATCTATTTTGATCGCTGGGCTCTGGTTCTTCAATCATAGCCAACAAGTTACGAGATAATTTCCACACCTTCAGTATTGACAAAATGGCTGCCATAGTTTTATGTTCCCAGCTGTGTTGAAAGAGTTCTCGACAGTCCTCTGATTTTGGCCTCCGGATTCATTTATATTGTTTCATCTTTTCCTCGTTGATAAATCTTATCAAAAGTTATTGATCTTATGAATATTCCTTGCCCAACAATGAAATATATCGCCAAAATGTAGAATTTTTACCATTTGATGCATGGTTTAAATGGTAAATGCGACCACGGTCAGTTGACAAAGCTGCATACTGGGTCTCACACAGTGATACTAAAATACATCTTTGTCCAATACCGGTATTATAGTCAGAGGCGGACTGGCAAGGTCGGGGGGTCGGGAATTCCCGACTGGCCTCTCGCCCTAGTGGCCTCTCAGCAGAAATAAATAAATTAAAAAGGAAATTCAATGTATTATTTTAAATATTTCTTTTTTTGTAATACTCGGTTACTCTTTTATGTATCCGTGCTTAAGTTTCACACTTTTGGCTGTACCTACTGAATTAACCCTTCTCAGTTTGCAAGCAACGTAGGTTTTGGTAAGGTTTTTTTTGTCCTCCAAATACGACGCCGAAATTTCGAGCTTCAACCACAGAAGGCCGCTGTTTACTAGATGCGGTTTCTGGCGTCATTACGATTAATGAATGAATGAATGAGCAGCTGCGCCTGCGTATTGCACGGAAGCCGCTCTTCTTGAAGTTACATAGTACGTACGCATTTTGTATGGCATGATTGCATTAACTAACAAGACATTAAAGCACGGATCGTTCGGTTACTATTAGCCATGGATGTCGAAAGAGAAAGTGACGAGGATGTTTCTTCTGTCACGGAAATGAGCGAACCGATGATAAATCTTCAATATGCTTTAAAACGACGAAAGTCGGGAGAGGAACAGAAGGCCATCTCGGTTAGGAAGAATTTTGTCAAAGTCCGTTCTGCACCCGGTCAAAAGAACTTGGATACAGTGGTAAAACTAATACTTCTGCAGTCGGCTATAAGACTGATACTTAGACAATCTTCGCTTAGGAAGGTAAGCCCCGAAGTTTTCCTATTCCTTACGTTTTCAAACTGCATAGAAACCCAATTGAGAATAATTCGTATCAGATTCGTCATGTGTGTTTCCCACAATTAGGTAAAATAAGAATTAAAGCATATCAGCAAAAATGTACCATAACAGTCACATGACCGAAATCTAACAAATACTAACGCCTGGCCTATGGCACCTTGACACCATAACCATTTTCCCTCGAAGTGGAATTAAATTTTCAATTTTGTCTTTCCTTTACTTCTAGCAAGTTCGTGTCCTTAACTAGCTTAGGTCCTATTTCCATGTTTTAAAATGCAGAAATTGAGATTCATTTATTGTCGAGGGCAGATCCAAGAAAGGCGCTGAGGAGAACAAAGCCGAAGGGCATGTGGCCCCCTACAGGAAAGGCCTCAGAATTCCTAATATTCCGTCAGCTTCCGGGGCTCTGCCCCGGACCCTGCTGGGGGAGCTCACAGCGCTACCCCAGACCCCCTAGCTGCAATGCATGATTTTACACATTTTAAAACTGTGTACCCCCTGCCCCCCCTCCCCCCCCCCACACACACACAACCAAAGCCTAATGAAGTTCGGGACGTTCCTGGCTCTCCCACATAAGTTGTAAAATAGTGGCCCCTGGCAGTCACCTTCCCGACTGGCCTCTGGACCCGCCAGTCCGCCTCTGATTATAGTAGTCTGTAAAACTACAACAGTTGTGAAGTTCATAATGCTGCCAACTAATTGGGACAACCCTTAAAAGTAAACACTTAACTAGTTAGTTAGTTGAATAACTATCTTTTTAAAGTAGCTAATCCTAACTTTAACAAATTACGTCTGAAGAGAACATGTGACACAGGCCATTGCCATACTTTTTTCATTATCTTTAGAACTAGAAAAATTTATAATGGATCCAACACTGTAAATTGCTAATGATTACTAATATTATACATTTCTTTTTAATATTTACCATTAATTTCGTTTCTACCCTCAAGTGACTTATACAAAAATTGGTAGGCTTATACAAAAATTGTACTCGAATTTCCAGTTGGCATGAGGATGAAAGATAAAGTTTGCTTTTTACTTTTATCTTTTGATACCATACTAAAACTTGTGGAAGTGAAGCATAAGCGGTTTTACACTTGAACTTGCTAACGACCACTCACCTCGTAAAATTTTTTTTTGCAGGAGAAAAAAAATCAAACGTACAAACATTACCAAACGATGAAAGGTCGCATGTCTCTTAAGATTATTCAAGAAACGTACTTGCTATGTCTTTTTGCAAAGTTGACAAGTTCATGTTTTAATTCGCTAAAATGTTTTTAAAATGTTGAAGCAATGACCTCACAAAATTCATTAGTTGACCAAGAGGTAGCAGCCTAAGACTTCAGTAATACTATTAATAAATCAAGAACCCAACTTCAAACACGAACACGTAATGGCCAAAGCTTTTTAATTTAGTCCAGCCTATTTCGTTGATACATGTAACTGGCTGCAGTTTCCTTCTGGATTTTATGATAAAGCTTTAATATTAATTAATTTTATTTGTAATAAATTAAACTGTATACTGTTCAAAAGTAGCTCATTTTTTATGTGTTACATTTAAGAGCTTTTTTTTGACACGGTATTATACTCTTTAACTCTTTATTACAAAGATATAAAAAAATCAAAACGCAAAATTCATGGGTAATAAGAAAATTAAAATTACGAGAAAACAACTCATTGCCAAAAAAGGTGTGTAAATTAATTAATTAATGCATGGTCAAGGTTGAACATGCAAAGCAATACATTTTTTTTGGAAAAACGCTTCATCATTCTTACATCAGTCTTGCTAGCAATTAAATCAATGAGACGCCGATTTGGTCATGTTACTGGATATATCAATAACCAATACCACACAGCCAGCGAATGACTGGAAGAATGTAAAGGCAGTCACGTGCTTGGTCAACCTTGCTTACCAATTCAAAATAGTAAATGCAAGTTTTATAGTCTTAGTGGACTGTCACGGGAAAACATGTAGTTAACCGTTAAGCATCACATTTTCACCTCTATTTCAGGAGCCGCCTTGGATGGAAGGAGTGACTGTCACGTCCGATTTGATTTACCGTTACCAACTAGATGTTAAAGATGTCGAAAAAATCCTTCGTGATGATCTGCACACTTTGCAGCACAACCATCAACCGGACCTAGTAAATGAACAGCTGCAACAAATGTACAGTGAACAGGAAAATTTAGACCCTAGTAAAGAATTTTTTGGATTTGGATTCGATAACGATTCCGACTACGGAGAAGATATCGGCATGCAGACATTGGATAGTCTGTTAAGTACATCAGCCCAGCACCCTTCTTCCTTCAACGGAGGAAATGACATGAACCAGGCAACTACCTGCATGTCAGTACCCATGGAACAAGCCAGCAATAGCCACATCCCCACTCACCATGAGGAGACAAAAACCAACACCAATATCAATTCATTTAACGAACACAAAGCCTCGAATGATAAGCAGCCTGGATCCACACAAGTACCTTCACTGGTGGCAGGTAATAAAATAATAATAAAAAATAGAACATATTAAATATGGCATTTATGTTGAGGTTTCAGGATAGCAAAACTCACTTACGTGGTAATTCCCATGATAAATTTTCATTTCGTATTGGTGGAGCGTGTTCATGGAGCATCGTCTCTTCACCAAAAAGAAATGTCTGTACTGTTATTAACATATTACAGCTTTCATGGAATAGCATTGTGCTTTGTCCTTTATCTTTATGTACTCAGGACAGCAAACGAAAGACGAAGCGTACTGTACCCTCATGAAAGCTGTAATCTAAAAACAGTGTATATTCTGTTTGGCCTGAAGAAGATCCTTGAATACGGATTGAAAATTTGCCATCGCAATTACCAGGAGTGAATTGAATTATTATTCAGTCGTGGAGTTCTAATAATTTACGTTGTTTTGCTTTCAGGTCCTTCCTAAACAAACTTGGACTGGTATGGTTCCATTATGGCGGCTTGATAACTGTCATCTCCACAAATCGGTGCAAACCACGTTGATTTTGTTAATACCATAGTCACACGTGTTAACACGTTACTCTGCCTAAAGCAAAGCAATTGCTTCACTGGTCTAAGGTACTGTGTGTTGCAATTCTAGCTAACGATTGAAAATCCAGCCAAGAAATGCAGCAGAAGCACATACCGGGCTACAAACTACGAACCTCGAGTACGCATCGGTTTACATCAGAAGGACAATATTGTACAGTTGAAATTACAGATTGTTACCCATCAAGTAATTTAAACAAGTATGATTTTCCAGTCTAGTTGATGTAACTTGAATTATGATCTGATTATTCCAACATGTTCAACCCAGATTGAGTTGTCAGTCAGAAACTACACAAAGTGACAGTACTAAGACACTGTCAACAAGATTAAAACATAGTGCCTGTTGGCTTTTTCCTAGACAAAGAGTGGAATGTTATTGTTGAATATTGTTATAAAAGTTTACTGTTTTCTATATTCTTACGAAGAAATGTTTCTAAGCTGATTGTTTAATGTTAATATAAATGTTAAGTATGAATCTTGTTCTCGTCACACATACTGGTTAACGTGGAGAATGTGAGCGAATTAAGATGAATCTGAAGTCTTGGAACTATAAAATTAATCCCACCGATCCAGACTCTCAATACTGTTCGTGTTTGATAATAATTCTCCAAGTCTAATTGTTAAAAATAAGGCAAATGGATACATTTCGCCAACCACCGTTGTATGGCTCTTAAAGAGTGGTGGTGGTGGAGAGATGTTGACAGAAAAAAAAACAACCAGCCAGCAACCCCATTCCTCAGCGAGGTTCATAGCCAAGCTTTGTTTTTGATACGTCAAAACTATTATCATAGAGATATTTCTATCCTATATTTAAATCTGGTACAGTTATAGTGACAGTTCGTTGTTGTGATGCAGTGCCAAAGGGGTTGAGTTGAATGAAACGAAATGTCTAAAAGTGACTGTAAAAATTGATTTTATGCAGCAACGAGAGTATACCTACTTCTAGCACTTTTTGACATAGTCATCACTAAATTAACATTACATTTCCTGAAAGCCTAGCTGAGGTTTTAGGCGTTTTACTTCCATATCAAGTTTTCTTTCCACCATGCGTTTTCATCAAAAATTGTTGTAACCCCAAGTGACTTAACCAAACATAAGCCGTAACATAAGCAGTTTCTACTTATTAATCAATAATTTTGCGTACTTTGGCTGTTTTTTCGAGTTTTCTTACTTTATTCTCAAAGCTTATCACTTTGATAGTTACTTGTACAAACGATTCAAAAATAAATTACATAATTCTGGCATTTAAGAAAAATGTGGTCCAAATTTATTGTGTTGTTTTGTTAAGTCGGTGACTGAAGTATTTATGCTTTAAGCAGGAGCGAATAGGTTATTGGGGAAATGCGTTTTGGTAGCTGGTCGTAGAGCTCTTCTGATGCCTAAATTTGTACTAAAAGGTGTTAGCTGAAGTTGCCACCATGTCAGAGACGATGTGCACCACGTAGTCATGCCTAGAATAGTTCCATCGTTTTTAAACAATAGCTGTACAAAGTAGACGTTGAAAGTTTAAATTGCCAAATTCGTTAATTACAGTTATCTAGCCAGCCATCAAATATACTAATGCTGACTTGGAACATTTCTGCAGATTGGACAGAATAGGTGTGGTGTTAGTTTTGATTGACACTTACTCGGCATGCCATCTGGTGTTCAGCACAGAGTACTAAAGTACACACTCGCTACGTTTACTTGACCGCTACGAAGCGCTTCAGAAGGATGCGCAATGCGCATCGTGTCTGTGTTGACTCCGTGGGTCTTGTAAACACCCATTTGTGACACTTTCTCCCAACTGGCGATACAGACCCCTAAACGCTTCACGGAGGTGGATTGAGAGTCTGAACCGCATATCATCTTTATTCATGTAAACACTCGCAATCGCACTGAGACGTTGGCAAACGCCTGGTAAAGATGGCTTGCACAGTTATGGCACCCACATTTATTTCAGAGTGTTAGGTAAATAAACTGAAAATAAGTGTACATGACAAGGAAGACTACTAAGACGTGACTGTGTTTGGTTACTTGGGTCTAAGCTGACCTAGTTTACTACACGCAGGGGCTAGAGCAGCTTGGAATGTGCCCACTATTTGCCAAAGAGAGGGCAAGTAGGAAGGGTTTTCTGATTGCACTGGCCGAATCACCTTCACTAGTGGAATGATCCCAATCGTGGTCCTGCTTATTGTAAACAGGTGCCGTTTTTTGATGCACATTTCAGAGTGCATCGTTGAAATGCGCTTGCTTGTGGCCATGTAAACGCAGTGATTCACCAACCTGCACTCCCCTAGTAACCAATCCTCTCCTGGTATAAGGTATTGCAATGGAATATGTTACATAACACCTACTCTACACTCGGGTTTGTCTCCCATTGTTTAAAAAAGCATAAGTAGTTATTTTTATACAATATTGCTCGCACACACAAAAAAAACAAAAATAACCTTTTTAGGCTATGCATTTTTGTGTATACATGTACACATAAAGTATGTATTCAACTTTATAATGGCCCAAAATTGGTGTCAGCCACGTTGACTTACTAGTTTGCTATGAACCACAAATCGCATTTACCAATTGCCTTAATACTGAAGTGGGGTTTGTTTAGTATCTAAACTTAAGAGACTGTGATACATGGAGTTGTTAACACTTTATATTGAATGAATGTTCAGCAGTTACATACAGGGTGACTCAAAATCAGGCATAACTAAAATATTTTCCATTTTCTAAATTTTTCCCCTCCTGCACTAAAAAAAAGTTAAGAGGTATAAGTTATACCTAATTTTGAATCATGCTGTGACTTCACTAACATTTTAAGAATATCAGATTCAATTTTCATTCATTAAATGGGCAAAAGCCACTAGTGTACTAAGCACGAACTACTAGGGT
>JAHWFP010245180.1:0-18338 GCA_023313725.1 Lithobius niger | reverse complement strand
TTTTTTTTTTCAAATATTAAATATTTCAAATCGCACAGTTTGTTGCTCTCTGTAGCTGCCTGAAGCATGCAACTAGCGATCAGCATTAGTTTCTACTTCGTTTCTTCAGTACATTTTGTTCCCGGATTTTGTTTTCAAGTTGGTAGTAAGGCTACACCTTAATGCATTGAATGCATAGCTTTGGTCGAGCGATTTAACACAAAAAAGTGATGTTCAGTGGCAAATAATATTAATTCCCAATCACGAATACAAACTTTTGTAACTTTGTGTGGCTAGAACACTATCATCTTTAATAAATAAAAAATGTATTTCAGTGTTTTACGAATTGTTCGTTGTTACCAGCAAGTTAGAAAACTTGAATTTAACCAACGTTGTACGAGAAGTTGTTTACTTCGTGTGGGTCGGCTGTATTTTGGGCTTTAGTCCAAAAATAGAAGGAATTGTACATCTTGTGTGAAGAGCATGAAATGTGGTATGTATGCACATGAAGGGTCGCTGGCAACAAACAGCTATAATAGCAAGTTAAAAATCCGCCGAGAAGGCTGGCAGGTGACTATTTCCCCCACCCCCCCCCCTTCCCCCTGCCAAAAAATATGATAAAATGGCATAAAAATTATTCAATTTGTGTGAAAAGCATGGTAGTTGGTGTGGATGCAAATGAAGGGTAACTGAAAACAAATACCTATGATTGGAAGTTCAAAACCCCTCTCAGGAGGCTAGGGGTTGGTCTGACCATCCCCTCCCCCCCAAAAAAAAATAGCATAAAATGGTGTATGAATTGTTCAATTGGCGTGAAAAGGATGAACGTTGGTATGGATGCAAATGAAGGGTAACTGAAAACAAATAGCTATGATAGCAAGTTCAAAACCCCTCTTAGGGGGTTATGGGGTGGTCTGATCCCCCTCCCCCCAAAATAGCATTAAATGGTGTGTAAATTGGTCAATTTACGTGAAAAGGATGAAAGTCACCCCACCCCTTACTCCCTTAAAATATAGAATAAAATGGCATAAAAATTGTTCAATTTGTGCGAAAAGATTTGAATAGACACGCCCCCAGCAGTCTCCCTGGCATCATAAGGTGACAGGGACAATTGGTCGAAAATTCCTAGGATCTATTACATGCCACAGCTGACATAAGCCCCAAAACATCACAGGGCCCTCTTCTCCCGCAGAAACCATGGGTGGCTGAGGTCAGGCTCCAAACAGGGACCTAACAGGGACCTCTGGAACATGATATAAGTCGTGCTAACCATCAGACCACCTTGAATAGGGCGCACGCAGTGGTGCCAGGGGAATTATTTTTACACCTGGTGAATGTTTGGCATGGTGACGGCACTTCCAGTGTCATGAAAGACTTCTGTTCCGTTACGTCACTTTCAGAGTGATCATGATGACGGTGATACTACTATAGAATACGTTACGTTGTCTTTAGTAATCTACATACATAAATATTTATTTTACCTCTTTCATACGTTGTTGTAGGTTATTTATACCTCTCCCTAGAGACATAGATATCAAAACGAATGATACTTTGAATACTTAAAACCATTTGAAAGTACTTATTTTGAATCAATAAAGTACTTATTACAATTACATTTTCATTTGTAATATTGAACTCACGTGTATATACATTATTTCAAAGTCTTCAAACTGGAAATCAAAGTATGTGTTGTTTTCTCAATTCGTGCATATATGCTTTCAAGATTGCACTTCGAGAGTAAGGCAAAATTGTTCGTGAGAAAATTTTCTTTTTCACAGTTCAATGTAGAGTTGTCCTTATAATAACCGATGTAATTCTTTTCTTCTGCACCCTTGCAATGTTGTGTATTATTTACAGTTAATATACAGGGTGGTCCACAAAAAAACTGACGACCCCAGATTTTCTAAATCCAACTTTTCTAGTTAGCACCCCTCAGAACCAGGAGAGGACAGAAATCTTCCCGTTTCATTAGATTTGATTTCTGTCCTTTCCTGGATCTGAGGGGTGCTAACTAGAAAAGTTGGACTTAGAAAATGTTGGGTCGTCAGTTTTTTGTGGACCACCCTGTAAGTACAGACATATCCAGTCCAATTTGTAGCCCTAGTAGACAGTTAAAACTTCGGGTCTTCTGACAGTATCACGATAATGTTGACCTCTATCCATGATTAATTTTGTGAAATAGTAACTTACATACCGATCCAGCATGTACCACACAGTACTTATATATACTTCCTCGTAAGATGCAACGTCGTTACCTTGATGTCCTTATCCGGTCACGTGTCCCTATTTTAGAGCCAGCTTTACTTGCTTCTAATTTGTTTCTGCACCGGATTAAACATACTTGTTATATTGTCAGCCATCTTACTAAGCTTGTTTTAGATGCGTACTTGTTTCTGATTGTTATTGACTGGACACGTAACTTACTGCTTTTGACGGCTTCTGATTGGTCATTGTCCCAGAAGTACATTCCTCATTAACATTTTTGAAACCAGATTTCGGCCCTGTTTTTTCAACTGTAAGGAATTAACTACTTCCTTCTTGTCGGACGGGGAATGAGATACCGGCGGACGAAGGGGGAATAGTTCTTGGTGAAAAAGATGCAAAGTGTAGACGAAGTCAGGTTAGGTTCGGAGAGGTTAGGTTTGGAAAGGAGTAACCCATGTTGGTGGAGCGACCTGGAAGACGAGGGATCAAAACCAGATTGCAGGTGGCCGAATGGTAAGACGTTAAAACGGATGCAAACAGATCCATAGCGGCCGAATATGAAAGGGAGACAAGGTTGGGGCACAGAGCAGACGCCAACGTAAGACCTCACAAAGGGCATGGCAGCTGTTCGCAGGATGCCTTATAAGAGAATGCAATGCGCTGGCAAAACATAGCGTCTGTCTCTTTGGCAAAGGCACAACGCCTTGCGGAGGCAGTACATGAAACCCGCCTAGGTGTGATTGACTGGAAACGTTGCCTTCGTCCCATCCATTGCCCTGTAATGCTGTGGTCGAACTGTCCGAAATGAACACCTGACAGATGGGATCCCTTCGTAGAAAGCGCTGGCTGTGGCTTGGAGTATGGAAACATGTGTAGCAGCCCGAAGGCCCAGAAAAAAGCATTAGTGGCGTACTGGAGCGTGGTTGAGAAAACCGTGTGTAGACCAGTTGTCAAAGACCATAAGGCCGCTGCAGAATCCAAGCGTACTTAAAACGGTTGTAAACCAATGGGCAGGATGACTTTGCCGGAATGACAGACGAAAAGGCGTAGCAGCACATACATGGTGCTGACGGTGCACGACTTCATATGTCCCCAGCATGCTGGCGTTGTTGATCGATGGCAGAATGCGCGACCGAATGTGGCCACTTGTAGAGGTACAGGGAGTCACAGGCAGCAAGGAGGATGGAATGCCCAAGGGTCTCCCCAAGGGTGATGCAACGACTTATGCAGGAGTGCATGAGTAACTTGCGCAGCCAAGGTGAGTGAAGGCCGAGACGAACATGGCTAGAACCTGTGAACTTGAACCTGTGAGAGGGGACGAGCAGTGGAGTTGTAGAAGGTACTAAAGATGGACTTGAAGGGCGGCACGTCTTTTGTTTTTTTTTACCAGGACGAACGGTTGAGGGAAGCGCCAGCAAACAGAAAGATATGAACCTGTCTGGTGCTTCACAGCCAGACACAGCCAGACGCAGCTGCCTTGCACCACGTCAAATGTAGGACAGGTCGACAAACGACGATGAGCTGTTGGGAGGTGACAGGTAGGTGCAAACGACCAGCAGTTGATGTCCACATGCATTAGCCTAGCAGTGGCAAGTCGGTGGCGTTTGACTTGAAGAAGCCGGACTTGTGGAGCCTTAGTCTAGACTGGCTGTAAACGATACAAGCAAAGGATGACTGCCTGGAGATCCACAACGACCATCTGCAAAGGACAGAAATTCAAGAAGCACTGCCGTGCTTCACTATGGCCTTGCCGCCAATTGTTTTGCTCTTAGGCTCACACCTGCGGTTGATTTGCAGTAGGTAGGAGAAATGCCGGCTTTGGTGGTGCGATTGCTCCATGTATGTTGTGCGTTTGACCTCGTCATCATGTACGTCATCATTTAATTTATTAATAATTCCTATATTGTAGTTGTTGAGTGTTTGCCCTAATTACGGTCTTCGACTGTAATATTTTTATTAATCTAAATCTTAAAAACGTAGACCTATAATATTTACTCTAAAGATCTAATCTTTTATCTTTTATGCAAATCTCTCCTTGAGTATAAAAACGACCGCCATCTTCCTTCGTGAGCTCTTGACACGCAGGCGTTGGGCCGACTCGTTGGGTCCCATACCACCTCCAGGCCGCCATGGGGTTGGACTTGGTTTCACTGCACGCATCAGCGTAATTTTGCGGACTACGATTGAGGCTTCGTGACGTTTCACATTTGACGTCATCCCAAGGTGTGTGAAGAAAGCAACATGGCCGGGAGTGCGAGGATCTCGTATGGTGTTTGGTCCCGATAAAAAGATGCCATCCTTCTTCTCTGTCGCTTCTGGAAGCCTAATCTTCCTACGCCAGTTTCCGAAGACTTCGAGCCAGATGTAACCAGCATGATAAAGGTAATACAAACATGCTTCATGTGTTATCCGTGCCTTGCCTTTTGCGATTGGTGCTTCGCCATAAAGTAGGGTTAATTACCGAGTCCACGCTTGTGAGGAATGACGCAAAATGTGAAAATTATTCGAATAGAACTATAAAATAGTGTAGTGCCGTCTAACCTAAGAAGAGGAGTAAAGGTGCCTAGGTTGATTGATTAAGGCTTAGTGCGTCGAGATTCTAATCTTGCTTCTTGCTTGTTTCTCCCCGTGGTTAGGAAGGAATCCAGGGGGTGCAACGTTTTGAATTCCATCGAAGTTCGTCCTTCTGAAAACAGCTACAATTCCGTAGAAGAACCATCGCTTTATACCTAAATAGTTCTATTAAACCTTGCTTGATTCCTCTTGCTTAATGATACCAACATTTAACGCCCGTCTTAGCTCTTGAGCAATCATGTGCCGTATAGATGTATTTCAATTGTAATAAATGTCACGTTGTTATTGGGGAAAATTCTTTGAGTTGCGTTGAGTATTGGAGTAGATTATAAACCGTCATAGTGTTTAACTTGTTTAACTTGAGCCCCCTTCTTCCGAACCCGGGCCGTCTCTCCAAAATTCCCCCTCCCCTAGACAACTCCCAACAGCCATAATCCTTCCTATTCCTGAATTCACACCCCCCCCCCCCGAAGAAGGGTAGGATAGCACGTAGGACTATAGGCAGCGAAGGGCGAAGGTCCTAGAAGCTGTAGGTGGTGGTTGACTTGAACAGGCAGCCTGCAATGACAGGCTTAGCAATATGTATGGAGACATTTCATCATGTTTGATGGTAAAGGAAAAGAGACAGCGGTTCCTGGAAGGGAACCCTGGTTGAAAAGACGACAACTGCACTGCCAAGAGCTGTAGCTGGAGCTAGGTTAATGAAGGACAACGGCTGGAAAGGTCCATAGTGCGTGAAGGTCGAGAAGCAGCGAAAGGGGACAGTCCAGAAATGCTGCAAACGATGGGCAACGAGTGAACGCCAGTGAAGGGTGAGAGGCGGGAAGAATGACTAGTGAAGACTACTGTCCAGAAAATTCGACAATGATAGACTGTTAAGGACAACAGGTGGCAGCGAGCGGCAATCCCGACGAACTGCACTGACTTATCTAATTTCCACTTGTTGAACGTAGTGAGAATGCTTGACTGGACCAGCCTGGAATAGGCAGGACATGTTGATGTAATCCGGATCGAATGACTTTGATCCAGCAAGGTCTAGACCAAAGGTCCGAAAGGCCAGGGGATGAAGCCCCGGGACGATTGCAGGGTGGGAAACACAGCGGTAGAGAACTGCAGTTCGCAGAATTGACAGCCAAAGGCTCATCCCCTTACAGATTGTTGGTTTTCCTGAATAACAGTTTTGCTACATACAGCCAAACCTATTTCTGTAGGCCCGATTTCTGTGTGCCCCCTTTGCTCCCCCCCCCCCCATTACTCCCAGCCGTGCAGTGGTAAATCAAATTAGTGTTGGACTTGAGCTATGATTAGAAAACGTAAAGTTAGAAGAGAATGGTACAACTACCAAACAATAATCCCTAAAATATTTTATTTTTATTTTTAACTTCTACATAGTGCATTGAACATGAAGCTGACGGATGTTATCTCCCATTCCGCTGTAATAAGCTTACAGGGTGCTTAGTTCAGTTTTACTGACCGTTGTGTTCCCTGAGTCACAGTTTTGCTACATGAAGTCAAATCTATTTCCATTGATAACAAAGGGAGGACTGTGAGTAGTTCGTCTAGGGAGGACTGTGAGTAGTAGATACTGCGGCGATTCTGAAAACACAAATAGATAAGAAAAAACCGCATTAGCCTGCTCCTGTACACGGTGGCGATGCTACTGGGAGGGGGGGGGGAGGCAAGATGGGCACTGGATCGTAACATTGTTCCGTACTCACCAAGATTATCGTTACTCAAAACTTACAAGTAAAAATACAAATCCAAGTTGTTTGTATTAATACAGAATTAAACTTTAATATCCGGCTGATTAAAAGAAAGTTGGTTGTTACGCATAGTGTTAGACGGGGGGGGGGGGGGTAGGCTACGGCAAACATATTGCTACTAATACAGTGGCCCACCCTAGTCGAATTGGTCCCAGACCTTGCCCCCTTCCCCCCTCCCAGCCAGTTTATTCGGGCGTCACTACTGCCGTAAGAGAATTGGTACCAGAGCGCTGCTGTTGTCAGAGCCTGCAGGATGAAATCACTACTTACTACAGCTCTGCAGCTCTGGTGGCTTACTATAGCTCGGGGCGTCGGACGAACGTCTAACTGGAAAATCGTATAATGGGATAATTGTCTAATATCTGCATAAATAAAAAATCTGGAAAATCATCTAAACGGAATGGCGCATAATGGATAGTTGTATAATGGATAAATGTCTAACTGGATTAACGTCTAACTGCGGTTTCTGATGTTGTATGTATAGCCGCAGCGAGCGCGGCAGCGCGAGCGAGGCAGGGATATTAGACGATTTTCCATTATACGAATTTCCAGTTAGACGCTTTTCCATTATACGAATTTCCTGTTAGATGATATTCCGTTATACTGTTTTCCGTTATACGTTCTTCCAATTATGCGATTTTCCAGTTAGACGATTATCCCTTGCCCCCTATAGCTCTGGTGCCTCCCCCCGGTGAATTGCCACCGTTGACAGGAGGAGGCTCCTGCGGTTTTTTTCTTGTTTATTTATGTTTTCAGAATCACCGCAGCATCTACTATTATTGTTCTCCATTTGTTCTCATTGGAAATAGATTTGACTTCATGTAGCAAAACTGTTACTCGGGGAAAGCAGTGGTCAGTAAAACTGAACTAAGCACCCTGTAAGCTTATTACTTTTTGACTAGCGGAATGGAAGGGAACATCCGTAGCTTCAAATTCAACGCACTATGTAGAAGTTAAAATTCTACAAATATTTTAGGGATTATTGTTTGGTAGCTGCGCCATCCTCTTCTAACTTTTCGTTTGCTAAACATAGCCCAAGCCCAACCCTAATTTGGTTTACCACTGCATAACTGGGAGTAAAGGGTGGGAGGGGAAGCAACAGGGGAACACAGAAATTGGACCTATAGAAATAGGTTTGACTGCATGTAGCAAAACTGTTACTCAAGAAAACCAACATTCAGTAAAATGGAACCAAATAGCACATGTAAGAAACACCTATAAGCTTACTTTCCAACTTAAATTTGTATAAGACAAACGTGGGCAGGCAGGGTAGGGGATAAAATCCACCACCTTCATGTTCAACACTTTATGAAGAAGTTAAAAATCTAAAAATATCTTACGGATTGTTGTTTGGAAGCTCACTGTTCCCCCTCTGACCTTTCGTTTGCTAACCATACCTCCAAAATTATTTCGTTTATTTCTACATCACTGGTTGTAAGGCGGAAGGGGAAATATGAACTCGGGCCCCACCTGGCAGGGGATGTCTCACTCCTACTCAGTGATGGTTAAAAAAAAGGAAAGCCTCCATATTATCACTAGTATAAAAAAAATTCGTTAGATTATAAAAGCCTTTTCAGGGTACCCCAATAATGAGTTTATAGGCCTAGGGAAAGAGACCTCAGTTTACAACTTTACGCTGGGCCTGGGTAACAACAATCGTAAATAATATGCCAACACTCAACACTCCGCACTGCAGCTCTCCCCTCCTACTTCGTTGAAATAGAAAAACCTGTCGAGCAGGGAAGCTTGGCCAAGCATGGAAGCGCCGGGCAGCGAATGAAACATTGGAAATGCCTCTGACTGTACAGCCACCAACAGCACAATAGTGCTGGCGAAGAGAAAGAAAACTCGTTGTCTGCAGAAGAGACTACCGAAAGATCATTTATCATAGTAGCAGCGCTGAAGCTTGGTGAAGTATGACGGGCCGCAGGGTGACGGGCAACCACCGACGGTACAACCATGCCGGCGAAGGTGCAGGAGACCTGTTGCCGGCAGAAGCGACAATCGAAGGATCATCCATCTTAGAAGCTTTTGTGTTGAGGCCTGACGAAGGACGAAGGGGTGATGGCGAAGTACCAGCAACCAACGGCACAATTGTGCTGGTTTGAGATATATGTGTCCAGTTTAAGTGCAATGATGGTGAATAACAGGTGGCAAGCAACAATAGAGAGCAGGACAGCGACCCAGAAGAACAGAAGGCGAATGCCCTTGAATAACGTGGCGAAGGTCGAAACGAAGGAGTTGCAAAGAAGAGAGGGATAAATAGCCGGCACCATTATAAAAAAAGCCGGCAGGGTTCAAGTCGTTCATCACTATATCACTCCAAAACGAAGGACATATATGGTTGAAGGATGCAACGGGGGTTGCAGGGGTTGAAGGTGTTGTGGGTGCCGCAGGGGTGTAAGTGTATCCAACGATGACTTGAATTGGCATAGATAGAGAGCCATAGGAGCAGAAGCCGTGGCCGGATAGGAAGGACAGGGCCGCAGTAGTCATGATGATATGGCCGAAGCAGACTCATATGGCCGAAGCATGTACTTGGAGCCCAGCCAGAAGGAGAGGTTTGAATGACGAAGGACGTCAAAAGCTATTCTTCCAATGACGACAGTGTTGTCATGTCTAATGATGCCAAGATGCGGAAGCCAGGGTCCGGCCGATGGACAGGAGATCTGGCGAAGAGGCTACCAGTAGTATTAGTAGAGCTGGCAGGAGGGCGAATGATCGTACGGCATGAAGACGCTGTCGAGAAATCCGACAGGAAGCCTAAAGATGGCAGCCAGATGAAGGCCGATAGGTCAGCGAAACTCCAGTGTGCCTGGACAGAAGGCAGGCTAATGACAGCAGCAATGATATTGCAAGAGGCAAAGGCAGCGATGAGACGTCCGGCCAAGGGCCAGCAAGCAGCAGAAGAGAGGCCCTGCAGTTACTTATTGTCATTCACTTGTGACGAATTTCTAGTTGTGCACAGGCTTTCCTAGCCTTACAAGCAGTGACGGAAGTGAAAAAAGATCCAGAGAAGTCCACAGCCTAACCGCAGGGGATAGGAGACATTGTGGCAGCATCCAGCGCAGCACCATCGGCAGCCGAAGGATGATAGGTGAAGGATACGAATAACGGGAACTAACCGGCGAAGGGATGGTCGATGGGCAAAGGATGACAGGCTGCAGTTTGCCGAACATCCCGGAAGAGACGACGAAGGGCCAGCTCAGACAGCAGATCAACCCGCCAGGCCGAAGTCTCTGTGAGTGCACCTGTTGCACGCAGCAGTCTTTTTGTTTGTAGAACGAAGGACAACAGTAACAGTAATGTTTAATGCGGTTGTGTTCCAAAATAGCACCTTTGGGGGCCTAAGGGCAAGGCGACTAAGAACGACAAAGGGATCGCAGTATCAAAGACCACAATTTATCCCTTTTCCGGAGTAATGAAGACGTCCGAGCGGTGCGAACCGTAGAGAAGAAAAGATGACATACGGTCGCTAGCAATGCTTTTAAATAGGCGGAGTGTGCATTCGCAATGTGCCGCATGGCTGGCAGGCTCTATAACTTTGATCTCTAGAGTAACAGCATTGGAGAAGGAGAATGCTAGAATTGCAGGTAATGGATATATCGTCAGCATGTAGGAATTTAAAATCGCTTCATTGGTTCGATCTCTGTATGAGAGCACAAATCCCAACACCAACTAGAACAAAAAACAAAAATAATAAAACAAAAACAACAACAATGTAGTTACAACTTTCAAAACAACTTTCAAAATGCTCTGTGCTTCTTAATACCTACATTTAAGCTATACATTTTAAGCTATACAGATTGCCATTCGGGTCATTGTTCGATCTCCAGGTGATGTAAACGAGCGCCACCGAAAAACGCCTGTTTTTCAAAAATTAGAAATTTTTTCCCTTGGAGCACCCAAATGCCTCGCCGAGGCATATTCAGCCGTTTTCTTAATAATGAACCGAATCGGCCCAAATTTTAAACATCAATAGCCTGCCCAAATACAAGACTCTTGGGGCAGCCCAACTCCGGACTTTCCACCCAGAAGAACCTTTAAACGACGTTTAAAGATCAACCAAAGCCACTACAGCCTTCCTTCAACATGGCCGCCATTCCTGAACTCTGTAGTTTTGTATTTTCATTTTTTCCCTTTTCTTTTAGGGCAAAAAGCCCGAACATACTAGCTTAGTGTATTGTAAGAGGATTTATACAGACAACCAATTTGTAGTGTGATATTTTTTATTGTGTTTGTCGGCCGCAACCCATATGAAAAATTTCCACAACGATCGATTTTAACTTTAAAAATGTTAAACGTTAAATGTTCCCAGTAACTTAATGCGTTATAGCATTCAACTAAGCTAGTTTATTTAACCGCATTTATACTTTATTTATATTCTTTTACCCCCAGAAATGCTACCATATGTCCAAACGTATAAACGTATTACGACCTGGCATTCTACCGGACATGAATTTTTCAGTGTATATATGTTCATTTTAGTTCTCCTCTGGACCTGACCGAGACCTTTCAAACACTACTGATAGCTTGATCTACTAATTAAACACTAAAAGAATTCTTAAAAAGATCTGTTTAACCCATTTCCGAAAGTCAGACTGTGCAAAAACTTCGAATCCTCCATTTTTGCCCCCCTCCCCAGCCAAAACTTGTTGTGGTGTATAACACTGCAGTTTACCGTTAAAGCTTATAAATTTAATAGTAATGTTCTATGCATTACCCAAGCCAAAGTAATAAGCTTTAATAAGAGCCAAATCACGTTGCAATCATGTAAATATTCAATCCGTAGCCAATAATACAAAGTAAAGGCCTATTTCCAAAAGTTCAATTGAGTGAAACTCAAAACAGGCCTGTCTTTTCCGTCTTACATGTCCCTACTCCTTCAAACGGCTCTGCACCCAGTTCCTTTGTTCATCCGACTTCTCCTCCCACTTTCCATTGTTCTCGAGGCCCTCAGCCAATTAGACCCCCGCAGCTATCTTCGGCGTCCGCACCTACTTCCGGTAATGTGTATAAAACCCCAGCCCCAGAATCCCTCGTTAGCACAGCTCCGAGCGCTGCTCGTGAGAGCATAGCTCACAGATCTCAAGCTAGAGACCGGTCACGCCAGTAGGGAGTGGAGACGCCATGTCCGGAGAATGCCATGCCGGGCACGATGGTAGTGGTTCGTATGTTATAGTTTAGCTTTTGAAAGTTCAGTTTAGGACCCCCATATTCTAAATTGTAGTTTAAAACTTAACTTAACTCTCTAGCTTGTTAAAATTATGGTGGAGACGCCTGTAGCGCCATCTTAGGTTCTCTCTCCCCATAACGTCAGAGTGGTTCTCTTACTAAAAACCAACTTTTCCAGTTTATTTTAAATGTAATTTTAACTTAAACTACTTGACGGTTTGATCTTTGTGGAAGTCAAATTGAAACAAACTGATGCCTAAGTGTAAAATTGCCGGGATTTTTATTACTTAGAACAGTTCTCTAGGGAACTAAGGGAGGTTGATCATTTTGTACTTGGAAAACTTAGAAACATAACTGTGGACGGTTGATCATGTAGAAACATACTGTCAGACTTTTATCAGTTGCGGCTGTTAAGTCTTGTGGGTGTCTCCGGGAGCACCTAATATTTCTTTTTCTATTGTGAAAATTTAATTGTTTACTCAAACACAAGCGTTGTTTGTTTGATTTTGTAAATACTAAGTGTATATTCAAACTTGTAGCTTTTAAATCATTTATTTCAAAAGCTTTCAGAAGCAAAACGTAATGTAAATTGTTGTTTTTATTCTCTGGTGCATAAATAAAACCAGGAGTTTTAAGCTTCAGTCGTTTGCTAGACTTGATTAATTGTATTTTAGTGTAAGATTAAATATGTAGCACATCTTTAGATTTTAGCTAGTAAAACAGTTAAATCCACGGTTGGTGGCAGCGATACCGACAGTTTAAGGTTAGGCCCCTTTAATTAGGACCGGCGCTTCATCCCCCATGCTGGGACAGTGTCCATGCTGTGTTGAATAACGTAAAAAGTCGTCATTAACACCGATTAACCTCAAGCTGAAACTCCACGTACACCAGGGAAACCGGGGGCGTTACAAGCACCTAAGCCGTCGTAGCGTCCGCCGTTACAGTGAGGGCTAACAGTCACAACAACAACAACAAAAATTCCGCCGCCTGGTGGAGGCAAATGGCTCAGCAGTTCTTGTTAAAATTTGTATGCAGTAAAAGCGGTGTGATACGATCCAAAATACAGGACTTCATTGGTGTATATCAGTTTTAAGGAAAATAATTGAATTTCAAAATTTTAGGTTTACCGTGCAAGTGTGTATGTGTTTGCAAAATATACTGTGGAAGAAGTTGCACTATTACAGAAGAATACATTTGGAAATACTAAATTATATCTTCCTAAAAGCAGAATATAATCGATAATAGCGACTCTCTCAAGTGCGTTTTACTTTATGGTATGTTTATCATTTGTTTTAATTTCAGATAGTTTTTTTATTCCCAGCAAGGAAAGCAAATAATAAAAATTTTATTTAGTCAACTTTCAATTTGCTCATCGACGGAAGAATCGATGGGCTCAAAAAATTAAATAGAACACCTAATTTCTTGTAAGTTATTGGTTGGGCGACGGAGTTTTGAACGAAATCAAGGCTGCCTCTCCTTGCGAACACTTTGTCCAGTGCTTATGTCTGATTTGTTCTTGCGAGTTTTTTGTCAGTATTAAGGATTCAGCAAGCTACATTAAGGATGTTACTTGTTATGACATTATGCGGAGGGATGAAGTTCAGACAATAAATTGTAGCAGAACAGACATGGTCAACTGATCAATGACCAGATAATCCAGTCAGGATTTTTGGGGGGGTGGGGGGGGGGGGGGGGGAGGAGTGGGAATAGCGACTTTTGTTGAGGAGAGGTGCGCCACTAGCTTAGGTGATAGACGCCCCTGGTTACCGTGTGTCCGGGATGCTGCATGAAAATATGCTACATTTGTAAGTTATATAAGAGGGGGCAGGCAGAGTACCAGTTGATTTGTTATGCCGTTTACTTGTTTAGTAAAATATTGCGTTTTGGCCTCCGTTAATAAGTTTATAAGTCGATCGTATCTATGTTTGCGGGCAGATTTATGGTAAGGACTGTAAACTTTGGTTTTGGATTCTTTGGCGTTATAATAATATTCTTCATTATGGCTAGGCCGGAGGCAGGTGTAGAGGCTGTTCCTAGACAATGACTGAACGGGAGATGTGCCAGCTCATTCTGCTTCCTCTGCTTCTTTTACTATCACCTCTTCCAGCTTCTTTCCTCTGCTCATTCTTCCAGCGGAGTCTCCCCCTCCTAAATTTTCCACCCTATTGGTCAAGGCAGTGCATTCCTTTGGCTGGTCGCCTCTGATAAGAAAGAAATGAAATAGTAGTCGGTCGAAAATGCCATCGTCTCGCAAACTGAGCGTCGACTGCTAGTTTTGCTGATACAGACTCAGTCAAGAGGAGACAAGCGTCGGATTCGAGTGGAAATAAGTGATAAAAGTGCTTTTAAGTAAAGAGAACGAGGAAGAAAGAAAAACCACCAACCAACGTCTGATCTGCTCTTTCGACGTTTGGAGATCTGTGTTAGCTGTGATGCTCAACTTCAGTGTCGAAAAGTTCACAGCAACTTTCACAGTCAATATACCAACGTATAAAAGCCAAACAATTATTATCTATGCGCGTTAAGACTTCTTTTCATTTTTCTTTTTGTGATTGTTAACCGGAACGGCGTAATTTCGTATTTTCAACAAAATAGTAGTCAATCGCAGATATTTCATTTTTCGTTTAGAATAAATTTTAATCCTTTTCCTTTTTTGATATCCAAGCGTATTTATTGTAGGCTATGACATGTTTAAAAAACTACCGTTGTTGAAAGAACACCTTCTTAGACTTCCAAGTTTTTTTTTTAGAACATAGTAAATGGTCTAAAAGCTTTACGCCTCTGCGATTGATTTCTATGATTTAGATTGCTACCTGCTTGGCTCGTGCCCGCAACAGGACGGACATCCTGTTTTTCGGCATTAGATGCAAGTTTAATGTGTAGTAAAGACAACTTTTACAGCTTTACGTTTGTGCCATCTGGTGTCAGTTGGAAACACTGCTATACATATATCTGTGAGTGTTCTGAACAGCCTAAGCCCTCAATACAGCGGGGATGTGCACACGGGCGGTTACTAAGGGTAAGGGTCTTACGGCAAAGCCATCCCACTCCCATGCAGACTCAGACCAGGAAAGAAAGTGTTATTTTAATTTTATTTTATCTGAAGTAATCCAATGCTTTTACTGGTGATCCGGCTCAATTTTGATTATTACCAAACATTGTATAAGATAAAGAAGGCTATCACACAAACAGGGACAACGCCAGTGATTCGACCAAGGAAACCTTCGATAATGGTCGAGGCTGAAAGTGTGGCAGTCAGCTCCAAGACCCTATCGTCAAGTGGCAAATGGGGATGTACTGGGAAAGTTTTATTAAGTTTGCTTTTGCAGTTTAGTGTCCAATGCTGTGGGTGTTGAAGGCTGGTAGCTATTGCTTTATTGGTAGCCTACACTCGTAATTATTTTTTCCTGCTGTTTCCTGTTTTTAAATAAATACTGATGCAAACCTATTTACGTTGTCTTTTGGACTTAAATGTCGGATTGCCTGAGTGGGGAATAGAACCCACGACCTTTCAAACCAAAGGCCGGAGTCCTACCACTCAGCCATACTGACATGGCCAAAAGGAAACGACCATAGGAAGCATTTAACACGCATACATATACAAATAATCATACACGTTTCAATCTGCACTGGTGTACATCACACACCAAGTAAACAGATAGGAACACACTTAAAGCGTGAAAAAAGCGTGTATATGTATGCGTGTTAAATGCTTCATATGGACGTTTCCTTTTGGCCATGTCAGTATGGCTGAGTGGTAGGACTCCGGCCTTTGGTTTCAAAGGTCGTGGGTTCGATTCCCCACTCAGGCAGTCTGACATTTAAGTCCAAAAGGCAACGTAAATAGGTTTGCATCCATATTTATTTAACACTTATCGAGCCCAATTTGGCTTTCTGTCCCGTTTATATCCTGTTGTTTTTGTTTTTTTGAAGGATGTAACTCTTTGAGCAGGTAGTAAGGATTTTTTTTTCACTAGCAAAGACCCCTGCACGAATTTTGCTTGTTAGTGAAATATCAGTAGTGAAACTATTTTCGATTCCTAGTGTGTGTTCGGATTAGCAGTTTAATATTCAGCACACTGGCTAAGTAAGACATATTTAAACATTTATGCGCGAATTTTATAGCATTAAAAAATGTATGTACAATCTCAGCAATATTTGTATATACAGATATTATGAAATAAACATTAGATGAAGTTTCCGTACACAATAGGTTTCAATTATGATGATTTTTTCTCCTGAAAGTCGGCATCGAAGAATCAATAAAAACTTCTGGGGAAACAGACGCTGAATAATGTATGGCCATAAGACCAATTTCGCTTCTGGAAAGATCATTAGGCTCCATAATTTGGCATTCTTTCCGGTAATCTGCAGTCGTGATTTGACACATTCTGCCCATCCTCGAAGTACATCAAAATAATACATTCTGGTAGCAGTAAATGGTTTGGAACCCAGTATGACTTTTTTTTGAAAAAAAAAAACGTCATTTTAGAAAAAAATGCCAACTTCAACCCTGTCATTCTGATGAAAGCTTAAGAGGGAAATCGTAGTAAAAAACAGTAGTGAGGGTGGAAAAATGATTACATAACGAAGTGCTACTCTATGCAGCAAATTCCAATTTTCCCGCTCCCACAAATTCGGATAGCTCTTTCATTCAAAGCATGAAGAGTTCAAACTGAATTTAAAGAAAAGACCAATAAATTGCCCAGGAATGACCAAAGAAACTAACCTAAGAAGGAAACAAGCTTACCATACCTCTATGTGTGTGTTAATGTTGGGACATTAATGATAAACGAGGCCTTCTTGTATTAATACAGCCTTACAGAAAGTTATGTTAATACACTCACTTTAATATTTAATGTTTAATATTTACGAGTACTGCTGTTTATCTAGACACACGCTAGTATGTCGCCGCCAAGTAACAGTAGATCATCCCATTGTAGACATCCGATTGTTAAAAATTGATTGTTAATGATAAAAAGGCGGCTCACTAGCAGACATGTGTCTGTTAACTGTAAGCAATTGAAAGCATATTTTGGCATGTTGAGGATAAATCCCAATGCGACAGAAATATTTCAAATTGTGGAAAATGTAAGGGGAAGGGTCAGAGATTAAGAAATACTAAAATTTAAAGGGTGAGTGTCCACCAATCATAGAGAAAAAGATGCGTCAATAACGTTGTTTTTATGTTACTGTCTAGCTAGCTAGCTGTCTAGCTGACTAGCTAATAAGATTTTTCCCATGTTAAATCCCATAGACTTTTTGCTCATGGCTATAGCGCAAAATTAAGAAGGCCTACGTACCTGAACTTTTGCACACGGATGCATAGTGATCTGAGGATGGTCCTTTTGTTGGTTTGGGGGTTGTAGAGGTCAGGACAAATACGTGGGAGGGTTTTGAAATTCGCCACGGGCGAATTTAAATTTCGTTTCTTTTCCAAGTTGCAACCAAAGATTTTAAGCAACAATGGCTTGAACAATCAAGACTGGTCCTTAGATTTATTGTAAAAGCCTGCACGAACTAAGAACTGAACTGTAACGAAGGACAAAATAAAGAAACATTAACGTTGCCGTGGATTGCGTAAGAATAAAGGGATGCGCGTTAGATGATGGTTACGCAACAAAACGAGCATACACGAGCTAATGGTTTTTTTGTTAATAACCTAAAAATAAATTGCTTCGCATTCTGCTGTTTTAGTAACAACGATCTTCGGGGGTTTTTGCATGACTAAATGTGAACAAAATCTTGAAAAATTAAGGGGAAACTGAGGGGCTAAACAAAACAACTGAAGGGGATGCGCTGATTGAGTGAGTGAAGCGAACGAAATCAGCGATTGTTAGTCAGTGTGTGCAAAAATGGGATTGAAGCATCTTAAACAGACGGTGTAACCTTATGTTTGTTCACAGTCCTATGAAAGTTGTGATATCCACCCAAAACCAAAACTGGCAGAAAAACCCGCCAAGTTTCCAAAAACGATCGGCCTTTGAAGGTAGTGATATCATTCCACCAGGGAAAGGCCGCCAAGGTTAATCCTATTATCCAAGTTAATCGCACCGAATGATACTTTGGATGTTGAATGAAAACTTGAAGATTGCTACCACTAATAGCAATCTTCTAGTTTTCATTTAACTTTCGCGGCACTCAAGTTATTCTTAGCATTACAAATCAAACCGAGCATGGAACCTCACGAAATATCGCAAGGGGCCCCCTAGCGCTCCCCTGTGCCCCCTCTCTGGTGCTTGACCAACAAATTATTGCAGATCGGGCTAAACGCTTGAATTGCGATAGACAAGTCATTCATTAGTACAAATTGAACTATCTATGGAACCCCCTCGAGATAAACAACAAGGCACAACAAACACCCCCCCCCCCCACCCCATTCTCCCTTTTTGAGGCCTGACGAACACATTCTTCCAGATAGTGTTACAAAAATGAAGTCTGGTGCTCAAGTAATTGTTAGCGGTAGAAATCAAACTAGCTATGGAACTAGTTGGAACTAGTTGGAACGAGTTGGAACTAGCCAAGGCCCCTCAGCGCTTCAAGGCTCCATGAGGTTGATTTCCGAAAAATTCTTGTTGATCGTACTGAAAGCATCCATTTTGGTACACATATCATTCCTAGTACTAGAAATTGAACAAGCCA
>JAHWFP010245178.1:37384-60966 GCA_023313725.1 Lithobius niger | reverse complement strand
ATTTATGAAATTTGAAGGCCATCAAAGAAAAAGACAACTATCCCACTTTTTTCCGAGCGAGGGAGGGGGGAGGATAGGGAGGGAAAGGTGTGATTTATGGCGTAATTTCGTGACACGGGATGTGCTGTACATTCATGTACACATGCACGTGCATTACAACATTACATCCATTCGAGCCATGTACCACGATTAATACACTAAATTAGCTTCCAAACTTGAATGGCTAAATGCATAGGTAAGGTGTTCAAAGCGCATATATAGCTATAGCATCGATCTCCGTTCAGAATAGAATAAAACAAACAAAGGATTTTAAAAGCGCCCAAGATTAATAGCCTTCTCGCAAGAGGTAATTACAATCGCCATGGTATCAAGAACAAACATCAATTAGCCTCGAATTAAAGTCAGACAATAACCAATTAAAGTCGGGTCGTTGTAGGCAATGTTCGTGCTCGGGGAACGTAGTCCTTCCCCCGCCCCCCTTCACCCCCACCCCTTCCACATGAACCAACCTCTCATGACCAGAATTAGACACATGATAAACAACTCAACAGCCAACGGAAGGAGGGCTGTTCGGTCTCTAAATATTACACCAAGTAAGACTAATGCTAATTTTATCAATTTTATTAGTTTTTTTTTCAAACGCAGCTTGGCAAGAGAATGATGGCAAAATAAAGTCCTGATACACCATGAAAGTTGTAAATACAAAACAGCGATGTTTCTGAAATTACTTTGGTCTGTTTATCAAGCTCGATAACCAAAGCAGTAAAGGCCGTGTCAGTCTGGCACAGCGGTAAGACCTTGGCCTTTGATTTCAGAGGTCGTGAGTTCGATTCCCCGCTTCAGACAGTCTGACATATAAGTCCAAAAGGCAACGTAAATGGGTTTGCATCCGTATTTAGTTAACCCATTGGCCTTTCCGTCCCGTTTAAGTAAAGGCTTTGTTAGGCTTTGTTTGATGATAAAAGCACGAAATGAACACAGGAACATGTTCACAACATTATCAATTTAAACCATGCGCAACGGCTGTTTGCCGTGACGTCACCATGAGTTAGCCAATGACGAACGAGAACAACGGCTGTTTGGCCGTCTGATTGGACTAGCCCAGTCACGTGATATGCACGTCAAATGATATGCACGTGGTATGCATGGCAAACAGCTATGGTGTGTGGTATAGAGCCGTCATAAGACAAATGCAACAAATCCGACTTAGATCCAACTTTTTTGTGCACGTTGCGGTGTCCGTATTAGTGGCTTTATCGCATCTTAAAGGTCTTTAAAGGCGCCAGTTCGCCATTTCGATAGCGTTGCCCATATACTAAACACAGCATCCACGTTCCAGATTCTCGGTCATCCAATAGGCTGATGTGAGTCACGTGATCTCGTTTTAGTTACTGAAAATTTACGGCGCTGCTGCGAAGTGTTGTTTCTTTTTTTTTAATTTACCGCTATCTGTATATTGCTCGAGGATTCTACGGTGCTAAATCTAGGAGTTCAAAAGGTGCCTTAAAGGCTTTTTTTTTATCTCCCACTTGATAACGACCTGCAGTAATCCCCGAAACGTCGCTCTTTTGTGTTTAAGTGTGCACTTTTTGGGATTTTTTCAGTAATAATTTTGCGAGTGCGTAGTTTTTTTTTTATATTGATAAATTGTTCTCATTCCGACTTGCATTCGGAAACTGAAAAGATACGAAGCGATTACACGAGGTGTTTTTATCAGCTTGGGAACATAACGAGGGACGAAGGTCTAGAAATTTATGCAAAATTGCCCCTAACGTCCCGGATTCAAGGACAAAAACGTCCCTGGTCCAAAAATTGAGTTAAAAATGTACACAAGACCCCAGAATGAAGGAAAACGAAATGAATTTGGAGCATGTTGCTTTGGAAGCTTTTCTCTGATGGAGTAAAACTTTTAGGTAGTTTGGATCAAACTGAATAATGGTTTCACAATTTTTTCAACTTTTGATGGGTGCATTTAAAAAATAAATTGTCTGCATATGATAGAAATGAAAAGCATGTTGGTACGGGAAAATGTGGAGTTTCCCTTAATAACACCCGTTAGTAATTTGGGGCAAACTGAGTAAAAACAATCCATACTTTTCACTTTTTGACGATTCAGTTTGTAAGAAAATTCTGCCTCAGGGGAGGGGGTAGTCGTTCTGCACGGCAGTTCGTCACTATTCATTCGGTAAAGTACCAAAATTTTGACTGACGCCCTCCCTCTACTGCAACAGCTGGGTACGAGCCTCTAGTGTCAGATTGAAAATCAGTAATTCTTCCCTGATATTGTGCATGCTAAAATACTGCATTAAACGGGGTTACATTTTAGTCTTCTGTACAGCCGTACCGGCTTAGAACACTATTGCAACGACTTTGTCCGTCCGTCAATCCGTCCGTCACTCTTTTCAACTTCGCAACGTTACCAGATATTGCGACCATTGTTTACGTTAGATTCAGTGTGAGAAGTTATAGTTAAATAACATGGCAAATTAAAACATCGTTACTTCCTCATAGCTAATAGATTTCCTCGACGTAACTAAATTAAATAATAACATTTGATCGTCGAATTAAAATCCTCAATAAAAACAAATGGATTTTAGCTTCGTTTAAAATAGTCTCGTCGCATTGTTGCATGAATGAATAGGCTTACCGTCGAACCAAATTCTCCATAAGGCCCGTCTGCTACTTACGAAATTAAAACTGCATTTTTAAAATTAGGCCTAAGAATGAAAATTAGGCCTAAAATCAGTTTACCATGGCAACGTCAAGTTGCTACGAGTCGCTGTTGGCTTCACCAACAGCGTCTCTCTGGTCACTTCCCTACTATCACTGATCTATACATAGGCTATTGCGCGTTACGTTGCAACACTAACTGTGTGCCTGAAGGCGCACCGTGTTGCAAAAATGAATAGGCTTACTATGCAATCCATAGCTCCGCTTGCTGCTACTTACGAAATTAAAAATGCTGGTTAAAATTAGGCCTAAAAGCTGACAATTACGCCTAAAATGTAAAACAGGCCCAAAAGCTAACACATTTTTAACCAGAAATTGTGATGGCTACTGCTTTTAGATTAGTATAGTAGAGATCTGTTGTAGTGTATGATAGAAATGTGCGCCTCAACATTGGAAGTGGAGAAACTGTACAGAAGGCCGGTGCGACTAGGCAGTCACTGTAGCCGCTTGTTTATGTTTATGAGTATTTACAGGCTCGTAATAGTAATACACGGATGAAACTTACCAGATTTGCCCTTATAAATGTGTCATTTTTTCTCACATTTTTGTCTCACTACTTTAAAATGCGAAAACTTGGCGGATTGTTCACCCTTTTAATATTTGAATACTTATTACCAACTCCTGGCTTGTTGGAACTCTTCAAAACACTAAAACAATGTTTTGTCCGTCTAATAGTGATAAACAACCCAATATACATTTGCCGTATAACTTATGAATATTACAGAACGGAAATAAGGGTTAAAGCTTCATATTTCCCATTCCAGGCAAACCTTAACGTCACTGGCGTTGTTGCGCTTTTCCTTTATTTACTGCAGGCCACATATTTCTCCAGCTGTTGGCCGTATTTCAAGGTCCTTGTTTTTGAATGGTGTTCACTTGGCACGTAATGGCCAGGTAAGGCAAAGGTTGAGTTTTTCCCCCCCCCCCCCCCCCTCCCCCCCCCCCCCCCCCGCGTTCAAGCCAAATTACTTGGTGGAGGGAGCACTAAATTATTACGTAGGCCTCCAATAAGACAACACACAATTAACATACCACGCAGAAACCCATGTATCGTTTACTTGGAGTATTAAGACAACAAAATACTTACGGGTTTTTTTCTGCCCGCGCGAGGCTGCATTTATGCCCATATCTCGCAACGCTATTTCGCGTGTACATGGTAGTTGTGATTCACGACAATACGGGAAAGGCAAATTTTTTTTAGAGTAAATGTCACCACAATTTTACAGCTGTGAACTGTGATTTCGTTGTAAATATTACTGCAAATTTACAGCATTTTGCGACGACTGTATTTCCACGCAGATTGGCAGTATAGTTAATGAATTTAATTCGTTAACTATACTGCCAATCTGCGTGGATGTGTTTTTACCGTAGCATTTACTGTATTTTTGCTGTGTGTACAGTAAAAGTTACTGTATTTTTAGTAATCTCTCAAGTCATTAGCGTTTATTGTTATTATAATTATTAAATACTCAATGCAAAACTCAATGCAACTGTGATCTAATAAACAAAGTACACAACGTAAAATATTTAGGACTTGAACTTAACAAAAATTGGAAATTCTATCATCGCATTGATAAATTAACACTAAAAATTAGAAGAACAATACCATTACTCTACAAAATAAAAGAATACCTAAGTGTAAGAAATAAAAAATCAATATTTGGTGCACTTATAATTTCTAGCATAAAATATGGGATAATGGTGTATGGATCTACGACAAAAAGCCTAATAATACAATTACAAAAAACTATCAACAAGGCATTCAAGGTATTATTTAGAACTAATGAATCACAAGATAGTAAAGAAATATATAAAAAGACAGAAATCCTAAACATAGAGCAAACCTACAAACTGAACATTTAAAAAAACAATTATTATAACAAAAAGTATAAAATAGAAACAGTAAGAGCTAAGAGAATGGACAAAAAATGGCTAATTGAACCAATATGGAGAAACTCATATGGCAAAAGAGGTCTAAATTTCCAAATACCGTAACATTTTAATACATTACCGACAAACTTAAGAAATATAGTAAATCATAAAGAAATAACACAAAAAAATCAGAAAATGGGTCATACTAACTGAATAAGGAAATCTCTCTGAAGGCTACATTAACTTTTGCTATTTAATATAATGAAATTAATATAACAGAAAAAAAGCATTGAAATTTAATGACATTTGTTAACATGTAATTGTATTTTGATTATTAATTTCTATTTATATTATTTGTATTTACATATATTTATTTATATTTGTATCTGGCTTGCACGCACAAGTCTTATGTAAGACTTCGTGCCTGTACATAACAACACGTACAATAAAAGCATTATTATTATTATTGATGGAAAAATAAGCACGGCCAAAGAAACAAAAGATGGTATGTACCAAAGATTTTTAATAAATTACCTAAAAACGCGTTAAATTATCAAAGCTTAAATGAATTAAAGAGGAATTCAAAGGAAATAATTATGGATACGACAGAATAAGATAACAAACAAAAAATAAATAGATAATGTAAATAGCGTCATACTGTTGAGATGTATTGTTTATTGTAAGGATTCTTGCAAATAGTGTAAAAACGACTGTAATTAGGATTATTATTTTTTTTTTATTTACCTTGATGTGTATTTATTTAAGTGTAGACTCACACAAGTTTGGCACATCAAACTTCGAGTCGTTATGAAATAAAGTTTATTATTATTATTATTATTATTTGGCATACATTTCTTGGTCTTTTGTTATCTGAAGCAAACTAATCCTCTTATAAATGAACCAGCTCAATTTTGAAAGTTACTCGATGCTTTAGAAGGTGAAATTGACGTGTACTAAGGCTAACTTGGGATTACTCATGTAAAAAAATGTTGAAACGCCAACGAACTACTGTTAGTAACTTTTTCGTTTCTGCAATAATTTACACATGCGATTTTTACCACTTTACTAGTGACATTTTAACCTACAAAACGCCATTATTAGTAAATTAATCGTAGGCCAACATCTGCCTAAATAACTAGTTCATTCCTAAATAACTCACATATTTTCTGGACCAGACAACTCAACGAACTGTGAAATGTTACTAACATTGTTGCCGGGAAAGGGGAACTTTTCATTCTGTTAGTAAAAACTGATCCTGAAATGTTTGGAGAAACTTTCTCATACGCCCTCTGCCTTTAATGTTGTGGCTTCTAATTCTTTTTCCTTCTCTAAACCTTCCTGTCTGAGGTTTTCACGCATTCTTGTTTTTTGGTCTCTGGATTCACGTCTCGGTTTCCTCTCGATGATAAGTCGAGGCGGACGAGAATTTACCGAACCGGAACTGATACGGCCGAAGATGAGATTAAATGGTATTCTCGACAAGTCTCGACCCAAAAAATACGCTGCGTAAATAGGGGAAAACTTATTATTTAGTTAGGCTATCCTTTTTTAATATTTGGTACAATTCAAGATCTTTTTTACACTATCACCATTGATTCTTATTAATTATTCCGTGGATGTTTTGAAACCAATTTCTCCACCCTAAGCTGAATTGACTTTACATATTTGATCTCCCTGCTAATCTAGTTCTTCGTTGAATTTTAATTTCACACATTTGACTGTTCTTTATTAGTTTTCTATGACGTTTACACGCATTTGAACGTTTTTCTTATAGTAGCAACATCAACTGGTTTATTTGCGTTTTCCGCGTGTTTAGCTTTGAGATTGGGAGCAATTCCACCAGTTCAAAAAATTTCACGCGATTTATCGAAAGTTTCGCTTATTTAGTGAGTCGAGATCGAAATTAGATGAAGTCACATCTCACCTAAATCGAATTTCTATCTCTGAAATGACCTCATCCAATTGGTCTTCTCTTTAAACATGAGAAGTGACTACTCTGAAAACAGCCGAAGTTGGTCCAAGTGTGACGTCATATTATCATCCAACGTGCATGTCAGGTTCTGTTGTCCTATATACCAGATAACGTATTCGGAGATTCGTTATCTGGGCGAAGTTTTAGACCAAATGTTGAATTGGAAACAACATTTCCAACACGACTGCGATAAGCGTAGATATTCTTTATTCTAAATCTACACTTTACGAAAAATTGTATCATTCTAGTTCCTGAGACAAATCTATTTTGCGTTGATGCAGTCGTACCTTCAATATGGAATCACGAGCTGGGGTGGACTTATATATTACTAACGTGAAACCATTAATTCCTCTACCAAACAAAAACAGTTATTAGACCTACATGGGCCGCCATAAATGTACGACACCGTCTGTCCCTCTATTCAAATCGTATAACGTCTTATCCCTTAGGATGTACGTTGGTTGTGTAAAAAAAAACTGTTGAACACACAGCTGCTGGACTTTTTAACGCTAGATCTTATAGTCAGCTTCACGTTTTAGTATTAGTTCGACGATGGCATTTGGCAACAATGCAGTATGACTTTCGCTGTTTACCCGAGTGGCGAAACCACGAGAGCAATAAAGCGAAAGTCTTACCTTATTGTTGCCGAACGCCATCGTCTAACATATTTGTACAACGACGAGTTGGATCTTTAATGAGTAAGCCATTGTTGCAATAAAACGACAGTGTTAGTTCATTCTTGCCGGACCATCGTCGAACCATGGAGCTGGAAGCCCACGTAGTCCATGGTCGAACATATTTGTACAACAAAGAGTTGCATTGTTAGTAACCGAGCCATTATTGTGATAGCGTAACGAGCCTTTGTTCGCGGGAATGTTCTTTGCTCCAACCCCGTTTTTAGTAAATGCAAATAAATGTCATTTTAATCAGTTATAACTCTTTCCTTCGGGTATTTTTTCAGCTGTGATAAATGTATTATTTTGGAAAGATTGACACGTAAATATTGATACGCAAACATTGATAGCAGCATAGGTTAGATTTACTTACGTTAAGTAAGAACCAAAAGCCTTCGTTTGCTAGAATTTTGTTTTTCTTATTTTAAAAATTAATAGTTGTTAATTTAAAGTGTGAAATAGTTTCATAATACTTTCGAAACGATTTGGGATACGTAAATATGGACAGCGATTGTATTTTTACCACTTAAATAAAAACCAAATACCTTCGTTTTCTTACTTACGTAAATAAGAAACTTACGTTGAATCAAGCAATTATTTTGCGGCACAATGAGAATTGGTAAAAAAGAAGCCTCCTGCCAGGCAAATGAGAAGGCTACAAGTTCATACCATGCGAATTCATAAAATTTTCGGCAAATTTATTGTTGTCTTGATCACCTTTTTTGTTAAGGAGTCCACATTTCGGATCCATGGCTGCACAAATGAAGGGTACGTTGCTTTAAGTACACGAAAGATGAAGAAACGTTGACGATGCATGATGAAACAGGACACAAAGGTGTACAGGATTAAAGTTGAATCAAGCAATTATTTTGCGGCACAATGAGAATTGGTAAAAAAGAAGCCTCCTATAAATAAATTTGCCGAAAATTTTATGAATTCGCATGATATGAACTTGTGGCCTTCTCATTTTCCTGGCAGGAGGCTTCTTTTTTTACCAAGAAACTTACGTAAAAACCAAATACCTTCGTTTTCATACTTACTAGTGGTATAAGACAACGGTTTCATTGTTGCAGCAGTATGTCTTCATGATATAAATCCACTGGTGCAACAATGGTCCAACAATGAAAGAGTTGTACAATTACCGAAAGCTAGTCGGGAAATTCCACATCAACGTTTTCTTTATCAGGCGCCAAAGATTTACAATGCTCTACCATTTCACTTTAAAACCATCCGGTCAGCTCATTGTTTCAAATCGAAATTACGCGAATGAATTGTTGGGCCTGCTGACCTTGAAATTTTGATTATTGTTAATGTTTAGTGTCTTTCTGGTTTCTAGTTAGCATGTCTTGAATGACTTATGTGTAAACGTATGCTTGACTTACGTTTCTTGTGTTCGTTTTCATTTGACGTATATGCCTTTTACTTCACGCGGAATTAATTGCTACCTGTATATTGACACCTTAATTATTTTTCTTTGATTCCGTGTTACACACGAGTTTTCTCTGGAGAACAAGATTTTCACTCTTGTAATTTCGTTGCCAATGTATCTTATGAAATGATTTGGAGTTTAATAAGCGTACCTCTCTAGCTATATATCTTTCCAACTATTTATTTAGCCAACTGCTTCCTCCCCTAACACTTCCGAACTGTCATGTGTCGTGACTCAGGAGAGGATTGGAAATAGTGCCCGAATAGGCGATTATTCGGTGGGTCAGCTGATGATGAGTCATTTCAATCACTCCCATATTTCTGCCGATTTAGATTTATTGTTTGGCAAAATGAAGCATCAACGCTTTCTAGTTAGCTATTAACAGGAGCGACATAAAGGATAGGCCTTAGGGCTCGACGGAGTATCCATGATAATTAGCACATGTTCCATATCTCGTTCGTGGTCGCGATGCAATGCGGCCAATTCCGGCACGACTGGCGGATAACCCACGTTAAAAAAATACGTTGAAACGATTTTAACCCAATAGATAGGTGCAGAAAAATACCAATCGTGGTACGATTTAGTCCAGTCTACGCCCAACAGCGTTCCACGAGCGTGAAGCGGTGATGCTGACGGCTTTTTCAAGTCAAGGTCGTCTGGGGTGGAGATTGCGTGTTTCGCACGTGACTCAACACCAGTTCACGCGCGTGTTGGAAAGTTGACGTCTTTTAGAGTTGCTTTGGTAAAATAAGATTTTGGCGATGTTGAATCATCTGGCCTGGATCCGGGAGCTAAACACACAGCCTGTTTCTTTCCCAGACGACCTTGCGATGAGGGATGAAGTATGAAGCTATATTTACAACGTAAACACTCCCACGTCCCATGGACATGTATGCTTTTATAAGCTGCTGATTGTTTGTTTCTGGCGCGCAGATTGTTAAATAAATTTGTTTTTGAGCTTCCTGGAGCGAAATCTGAAACAGTAAAACATGCGTCTTGAAGACATGACCTCCACTCCCGTATACACACCAAAAGTGCATCACCCTCTCTTACATTGAAGTTGGTGGGCCCCATAGGGATAGGTGTGCCAAACAGTTGACAGTCCGACCTTGAGGAAGGCCAACGATGATAAAATGTCTTCTTTTTCGTTACTTATGTGCTCTGCAGTTGAATCTTCGTCCCATCGAAGAAAAGATGAGATAATCACTAGACTGTCAATT
The DNA here is from genome assembly GCA_023313725.1 of Lithobius niger. Taxonomy (NCBI): domain Eukaryota; kingdom Metazoa; phylum Arthropoda; class Chilopoda; order Lithobiomorpha; family Lithobiidae; genus Lithobius; species Lithobius niger. The sequence continues at coordinate 51,069 of JAHWFP010245178.1, read as the reverse complement.
TTATCTTAAAAACAATAGGAGGCTCCATATTCTCTGCTCCCATACATCAAGTTAGCCGGATTTTATACACGAGATGAGCACCCATTAACGAGACTTATGAAAGTATGCGGCTGGCTTCATGAGACCATAAAGTTCTTAAGTGTTTGAGCTCATAATATGCGGCCAAATATTATAATCACGCCACAAACGCTTAAAGCAAAGCCAATTTGTAATAAAAAAAGAGACAACTTAATTCGGGTTGTGTGCCTGCAAATAATACGTTGTGTCAGTATAAGCCGTCTTCAATCAATCGCACTGGCACAGCAAGGACGTCTTAGGCACGTGCGATCTTAAGGAAGCATTTGTAGCCAAAGACCTTTTACGACATTGATATACAATAATATTCCAAGGATTGCCAAGTGGAAATTACACTTTATTGTCCCGACGTCAACTTTTAATGTTATTCTGACGTGTGGCTATAAAGTCGCTTTTATTTCCGAATGCTTGCGGGGCTTTTAAGAAGGACAAACACCGTTAACGCCTACAGATACTAAATTACAATTTCCCACAAACATAGGCGTCAAACTAAAGTGCGTTGGCTGTAGTGGCGTCGGTGCTGACTAAATAGCGTCTACCAACTAGCGACCTGGTAGGTCTACTTTTCAGGCAGCTTAGGCTAACCTCTCCCACCGCCCAACCTCAATGACCACGTTGCAAGTCAAACGAATAAATATGTAATAAAATATTTCTAAGGATAATGTTATACTAAAAAGCCACTTTCAGTGATATTGCTTGAAATAAATAGACATAAATCGCTGGAAATAATATGTAAATAATAATAATAATCGCCTTAGTCGCTATGGTCGAGCCAGTTGAGGATGTGGCCATAGCGACTAAGGCGCTATGCAAGTGATCTGGGGGCGAACTGGGTAGCTGGTTCGAATCCAGGTCATGCCACTCCGACGAAACGTAAGTGCATAAAGGTGGCTTACTGAACTACGTTATTTCTTGTGTATGATTTTCGCTGTTGGCCTAATTTCCAATTTTCCTTAATATTGCTTGAAACTCGGTGTGCCAATGTGTCATTTTTCACATAACCACTTTTCATTTTATTCACATTTTTCGCGTATCTACTTATCATTTTATTCTCATATCTACGTATAATTTTTTCTCATTTTTCGCATACCTACTTTTCATTTTATTCTCATTTTTCGCATAGCCTACCTCCTTTTCATATTATTCTCATTTTTCGCATAGCCTACCTAATTTTCATTTTATTCTCATTTTTCATATATCTATTTTTCATTTTATTCTCATTTTTCGCATATCTACTTTTCATTTTATTCTCATGATTTTTTGTATATCTACTTTTCATTATATTCTCATGATTTTTTGCATATCTACTTTTAATTTTGTTCTCATTTTTCGCATATCCTACCTACTTATCATTTTGTGCATACCTACTTCTCATTTTATTCTCACGATTTATCGCATATTTGCTTTTCATTTTATTCTCATTTTTCGCATATCTGCTTTTCATTTTATTTCATTTTTCGCGTAGCATTTTCATTTTGTTCTCATGTTTTGCGTACCTACTGTTCATTTTATTCTCATGATTTTGCGCATGCGTACTTTTCATTTTGATTCTGATGTTTTGCATACCTACTTTTCATTTTTTCCACATTTTTTGAGTATCCATTCTTATTTTTTGCATCACTAACCCTTTCTTTTCACGTCCACACAACAATTTCACAGTTCTTTAACAGAAATTATTCTTCACTATTAATCTTTGTAAATTCTCTTATTATTTCAGTCTTTTTTTTTTTTTTGGCTATTTAAAGTTTGCTATAACACTGTTACACCCACGTAATTATTTTGATCGTGCATTTATTAATAATATATTTACGACAATATTTAAACCACAACTTCAAAAATTTTGTTTCTGTGACATATTTGTAGACATATACATACTCATGACTTGTTTTTTTTCTTTTTGTGTGTTTTCGTTTGATGAGGTACACTTATTTTATTTCTTGCGGAATTTGTTGCTACCTTTTGAAACAATTATTTTTCTTTGATGGTTCAGCTTTTGGAGTGTTACAAACGTATTTAACTACCTATCTATCTAAAAATCCAGATTTGTCTCACGCGTTACAAATTCATGACGCAAGTTTAGGTACTTTGTTTTTAGAAGCGTTTTTGCAGCAGCCATCTTAGTTCAGGCTTGTTTTTTTCTACTGCAGCCTCCAGTAGTTTTAGTCCCTCATTTTTTTTATGTCTTCTATTAATTCAAACCTAATTCCGTGCCTAAAATTAGGCATGGAAAAAAAATAATTTGATCGTTTTTACTTGAGTTGGTGCTTTTCGCCTTTTTATTCACGCCACCGTTCGTATTTTTCACGTTTTATACCATTTTCCACGTTTTTGTTTTCCAATTAGCAAATGTCCACATTATTCCCATTTTATGACACGAGCGGACACCACCACTGTACTTTTAATATCCTAGTTAGCTTGAATACAACAGTTTGTATCCCAAGTATGGTTAACGTGGATATTGTATTGTATTGTATTCGGTTGCTTACGTGGAAAGAGGCTTAGAGCAGTAAGGTGTGTATTAATGTGTCAGTAGCATGGCTCCCCGTGGATAAGCGCGTGCTTCTGCGGCATGTAATGTCGGGCGTCCCGGCGTGTTGGTGTCAAGGGTTGCGCAACATTATGGAAGAGATAAGGGAAAGAGGAGAGGCACTCAATGGAGCAATCCTTATGAATGAACTCGTACTCACATCTTACCTACAACTAAAAATACTACCGATAAAATTTAATTCTAAAGGTAACATATACTACAACGAGATAGAATTTCTGAAGAAATAATAATAGCTGGAATAAATCCAGCAAATACGAAAGCGCCTACTGATGATTCCATAAATGGCTTTGGCTTTATTTTATACAGTTAGGGCGCGTTTACGCAGCGACTCGCCTTTGCATTCTCGCAGCTAGAACTCAATCGCGATGGCAAAGGTGAGATTGCCATGGTAACGACGCTAAATGGATTAGCTAAATCCGACATCGTTTGAGCAAATACTTGCAGTCTTGTAATCCGTGCCGATAATATAAAGAATTCCTCACGACGAAACAATTTTCCCAAACACTTCTGAACTCACGTTATTTGCTGTTTTCGTTGCGAGGCGGGCAGACATAAAACCGCCGCCATGTTGGAATTTGAGGTGATTTCTAGCTTCTAGCTGCGAGAATGCAAAAGCGAGTGGTTGCGTAAACGTGCCCTTAATGCTTTCCCCGGGGCTGGTCGCCCTAGCAGAACGAGCTCCATTTACATGTTGGCGAATACGAAAAAATCGAGTATTTCTGAATGGATTTGATCTTCGAACTCATAATCGTCCATCAAAGCGGTTACTTTATCCTAAATTGACAAACTTAAAACAAAATCGAACATACTGCGAAAGCATTTTCCAAGAATGGTTTCATTAATCAAGAACAAAAGTTGGAGGTTGGAAGGCGATCAGATACCCCCCTAGTTCTAACCATGGAAAAAAAGAAAACTGTTCTCAAAGATATACAAGAAAAGTCAGTTAAATAGTAACATTAGTAATTCTGTCATTATTAATAAATTCATATGATTGCGAATTGGTAAATCAGTAAGCCATAACAATGCACTGTAAAAATATTTTCACAATAATATTATATTAACAATACATTTGAATTTAAATTTGAACACAATTTCATATTCAGTTTTTGTACAGGCATCTAATTCATTTCTAGAGGTATTGGGATACCTAAACTAAGTTGTGTAAAATGCCTAATTTTTATTATTAATCAATAGATTCGACAAAACAAATCAATGCCGTTCTACTTTTGATTCCGTTAAATCATGATACCCTTTAAATTACAGCTAAGTGCCTGTCTTCATAATAATTTCTCAAAATCACAGATAATGGGGAAGCCGTACTAGATATAGTAATGGCACTTTGTTGGAGTGGCAGGATTTGGATTTGAAACACCAAAATGACTAATAACCCAATCCTCCTACATCTAAGTGTCTCAGCAAAACGGCGAAGTGAAGCGAAGAACAAGCTTCGAAAATCGCACACCAGATGTCGCCACTAGACGTCGCCGGCTCATCTCAGAGGCAAATCGCAAATGACGTCATGCACCAACGCAAGGTTTTCTTAACGTTACGTTGGTTTCATCCTGATGTGTTTCTGCTGTCGTCCGCTGTTATACTTTCCGCAATATTAAAATGGTCGAAAGCTCAATGAAAGGGACGAAATCGGGAAAAAAAAGGAGGCACCAATGTAAAAAACAACCTGTGTATTATCTCTGCATTCAGTAAGATGTGTAGTGTAAAGTAAAATCACCATGTTCCGGGCACTCAGCACGAACCACCCTAGTCAAAGCAATGAAACTCAAAAGTTTCTATCATTTTTAATACTCGTTCGCATTCCCTTCTCGGTGGGGAGGGGGGGGGGGGCGCGTGTGTTGGACAGTGCGTCTGTTAGCCCTGCTCTTGGCTTTCTAATGCCATAGCTAACTAGATTGAGAGTGGGAGGCCAATGCATCTGGTACCCCCCATTTTTTTCGGCGACCACTTACACTAATTGAATTTCGTCTTTAACTCGAAAATCGAAACCTATCCCAGGTCATTGATATTTTACGACTACGTATTAACCACACCTAAAATGTAACCTTTTTTTTTTCCGTTTGGAGCTGGAGATCAAATCAATTGTTGCCAAATGTTGTAATTGAAGCAAACGTCCGTCGTATCACCCAGGAACTGCAGTTTCATTTGTCTTCGTTGGATTTAAGGGTAAATGTTAAGAAACAGGGCAAGTTATCCCAACCGGGCGAAGCCGGGTTGTTCTGCTAGTAATTTATACTTCATTCAATGGAAGCACAAGGGTGAGAGTTAGTTTACTGTATGCTCCTATAATGTATACAATTTTTTAGGCTTAATTTTCTATTTATCAACACTCACAATACTTAAATTATAGGCCTAAAGATATTTGAGTTCTGTTCTGAAGCTTGTAATTAGTAGGCGAACCAAAACAAAGCGAACATTGCAAGCAAACACCGAAACCAACACCGATCTGCCACCACGTGCAACACTTGTTGTGGAAATGATAGAAGAAACGATCGCGTTGTTTCAAAACATGTGAAACTGGCAGTCTTTCATCATTTGTAATTATTTTCTGCATTATTACGACTCGCTCATGGTAAATGGCTTTGCGTTGTTAACGTAGTGCTCGAGGCCACTGGGCTTACAGATCAGGTTCCCTTATTTACTGACGCTACTAAAAATCAGCTTGGTCATCCAACTGAAAACTCGAATACATCCGAATATGTTTGGGGTAGCAATTTCTTCTTCGAACTCTAATTTAATAATGATGATGAGAAAATAAATAAATATAAATACATATATATATAAATAGATATAAATAAAAATTATAATAATAATAAGAAATTTGTTGCCGAAACAACAGGTCAGTCAAGGATCGCGTGATCATTGGCTGCCAGCCTAAAACGGGGAAACATTTAAGATGCGAGTAAAAGGATGAAGAAAAAATAAAATGGGAATGCGAAAACGGCAGGATGAAAACTGATGCAATACAAAACAATTTAACAAGCTTGCGTATAGGTAAAAAATACATTTTAAAAATGGCATGGCCAATGGAAAGGTGGCATACAATTTCAACTGCCTTACCACCAAGGGCAGACCTGCCAGGGACACAAAGATCTCCGATGGTATCGCCAGTCGAATGGAAAAGAAGGAGAAGGGTGGATGGCCATTTGTCATATAACACAAACAATGAATAAAATATGTAAAAGAATGTTAAGAGTTTAAAAGTCTTTACGTAAGTAGATCGTCACATTAAAAATAAAGTAATTTAAATTAAATGATTCGCGTGGCTACAGTTTAAAAAACAAATGAAGGAACTCTCCCTTAGGGGTTCTCAAAACAAGAAGATAAATGTAAAAAGTTAAGCACAAAAATTCTGGTCTTTTAAAAAATCGGGCTAAGTGGTTTGTGCACCAAAGCACTCTTGTCATGAAGTTTCAACCAAATCAGGAAAAAAAATCGATTGTTATCGTGTCCCAAACAGACAAACACACAAACGTACACACAAAACCCAGTGCAGTCGAGTATTCGACCTCGCACGCTTCGCTCGCTTGACCAATTATTAAATGCACCTCCGAAAAAGTAGAGGCCTACATTTTTCCTATCCTTCGTGACTGAAAACTCGAAGGCAGACGACAGACAAAAATAAGTCATTACGCTTATGGTGTAACTTTGGGAAATACTTTTTTTTTTGCATATCACCTACGTATCCCGTAGTAATCCTATATCTATGCTCGGCCATCCACATACCATCAAATGACACATTGAACACTTTCAGAAGATAGTAAAGTTTTTGCCAGGGCTCAGTTCGAAGCAAGATCGTTCGGCCATAGAAATTAATTATCACTGATCTTTACTAATAAGGCTCAGAGGCGCTTCGAAGACAAAATTTCCGACTAGGGCCTAATTTTGCAAGTTTTTTTTTTACTAATTCTCTCGTTTTACCACCAGCTTGTGACAGTTTCGTCAATCCTCCTTGTGTTTCCGACTGACGCCCGTTTTCCGACTCAGGGTTGCTGCTTGGTGGTTATCCATTTAGCCAAATCCCGTTTCCCCGAAAATATTTCCCGTTTTGCCGAAAATTAAAGGTACATGCTTCCATCCTGGTTTTCCTACATTTAACACTGAAAAGTTAAAGAAGCATTCCTATTGGGAAGGAGTTTATGATAAGTTATGGTGTCTGGTGTTATATATTTAGTCACAGCGACTGTGGCAGCTTGAGTGAGAGTGTCAATATGAAATAAATTATTCGGGAGTTCTCATTTCGCAGAAAATTAAGACACTGGTTAAAACTCGGCGGAACGGGTTTCGGTGAAATGGGATTTGGCGAAACAGGTATACAACTCTTGGTTTTTTTTTTTTTTGGGGGGGGGGGGGAGGGAATCGTACAACCTCACATTTTCGCATTCGATAAGACTCAAAAAACATGGAGGCTGCGTCACTTTTTGAACGCCAGCAAAATGTAACTCAAATAAACGTGAATACATAGATTAGCTTCCAATTTTTCTTCATATTATTTACAGCTATCTGAATTTAGGCCTATTCGTTTGACGACTAAAAACCGAGTCGGGGGGAGCGATAGCACAATGGAAGAAATAAACTCTTCTCGCTAAAGTTAAATAAATACTCAACCTTTTGTAATGAAGCATGTTATGTATTGTATACACCAAACAAAAAAAAAGTACCCCACGAGCTGTCACCGGGCGAGCCAGTCGTTTTTACTTAGTGTTGTAATTAATCCAGTGGGGAGAATGGTTGGAGGGGGGTGGCCTTAAGGGCACGAGTTCGTTTGGAAAAATGTACAGGGTCGAGGGGGGGAAAAAAAGAATAAAAAAGATGAAGTGTGAAGCTTGTAAAATATGTGTTTCTTTCTGCATTGCCCCCAACCCACGGCCGCCATGACAGTTAAGTCACGTGAGTACGCGTTGTCTGCGCGCGCATCTCGTTCGGAGTGTGAATAGCGCCAGCCTTCGAGGCACAGCCATAAATCACGCGGTAACGAGCGAGCGCCGAGTGGAGACGCCCCCCTACACCCACCCACCCCCCTTCTACGCTTCCACACCCCCGCCCCACCAAACATTCCTGCACGTGCTGCCTCTGGGCGCTCGTTTGGTCACGTGACCGCGAACAGCGCCACCCACTCGCAATGCACACAAAATCACTGTGATTATCGGATGACGACAATATAAGAGCCAACAAGACGTTTGCCATTTACCTCAGAAGCCGGATTGACCATCACAAAGTAAACATCTAACTTCAGGAACAGAAGGGAGCTACACACATGACTCGACCTTGCCCCCACTACAAACTTTACTTACGCGAACCGAAGAAGGGGGATGGATATTCACTTCCATCTTAGTTGTATGCAAGCACTGAAAGGTTACAGGGATTTTGTTGGAATTCCACAGAATTCTGTAGAATATTTCGGATTTCGGATTTCGGATTTCGGATTTTGGAAATGTAGCTTAGCAAATTGAATGGGTTGCTTCTGAAGTGAAATGTGCCTAAACTGAATTGCTTCTAAAACTTAAAGTATAGTCTGGAGTACACGTCTCAATTGAATTACGTGTAGTCGTACGTAGGTGTATAAGGATCTAAAAACTGACGCCTTATGCTAATGTTGTAGTTTGACGTGTACGCAGCATTAGCCATGGCGCCAAAAGGAAGAGAGGTACAATTTTTCTACGTAAATCCCTCGGATCTTTTACATGACACAATCGACACGAGCAAGAGACATCACAGGGCCCTTCTCTTCCCGAAAATGTCAGGGATGGCTGCGGCCGAACTCGAAACCGGGACCTCTGGCACAACAAGAGACGGTCATGGTGACCATCAGGCCACCTTGCCCCACCATTTTGTAACTGGGTAGCCTACTCGATGTGTCAGGCTCATTTGCTGGGACTCATAACCCCACGATCCAAAAATTCCGTCATTAGAAAAATGATCCATTAGTAGAACGAGCTTCATTTTAGACCCAGGGGCCTACTTCAGAAACAGTTTCGGTTTTTAGATTTTTTTCCACCTCATTTCAGTTTCGACGAAATTCAGCTCAGACGTACTTCCGTCCACACCTTCAGTATGTAGATTGACGTCAGTTTCGATGCACTTACGTTTTCACTGAATTCAGGAGGTAGTCCAGTTTAAACGTATGTCAGCCGAGACTACGTACTTCAGCATCACCGCAGATATTGTTAGTTCAGATCTTACGAGAAGAGTACAAAAAAAAAATCTCAACTAGTTAACAAGCAAACAGTCTGCATTAAAGACTGGCCTTTTGAGAATACAAGATACACTAACCACCAATCTGAGAAAAAAAAAGAAAACACTATTGCCCCAACTTGGACTTCGCACTTACTGTCCAGGTGCTCTAACCAGGTGTTACCTGGGCGGACCCTGGCTACGGTCTCCAGTTGTCCAACTTTCTCAGTGGTGACCTAAAGGCCACAAGGATACACAAGGACGGAAAGCAACTTGCTTCTTGGTCTCCAAACTGGAAATAATGCATCCTTTCTTTGTCGCTTGTGAAGCAAGTTGCTTTCCCCTCCTTGGGTATGTTTGCACCCGTCTTAGATCACCCGTAGCCAGGGCCCGCCCCGGTAGCACAGTGGTTAAAGCGCCCGGCTTGTGAGTGGGAAGTCCTGGATTCGAGTTCCACTGTGGGCAATTGTCTTTTCTTTTTTTCTCATATTAGTGTATCTTGTATTCTCAGAAAACCAGTCTTTAAAGACACTGTTTTCTTCGTTTACTTCTTTATCTTAATAGGTTTCAATAGACATGGAGCATACAGAACGGCCACTAATAAGTATACAGATTTCTAAGGAATTTCTAAAGATTTTAATGGGAATTACAAGGGAGATCTAAGGATGAAAAGGATCCGTCATACAAAAAAAAAATCAATAAGGCCAAAAAAAAAAAACAATCAAGTCTTCCTCTTATAAAGTATTGATATCAGAGCCAAAATGACTACCACCAAGTTTTCCGTCGCATCCCTGATATCCACTCAACCTTAATCAGTACACAGCGTTTACCTTTTAGTTCTTCACGAAAGTAGGCGACCAAAACCAGGCAAGGGTTAGTTTTGATCCGCTCTTGCTGACTAGTTTTATCCTGCTTTTCTTCCAGTGAATGTTGGTGTTGTAGGATACTTCCCCGAAATCGCACGGTATTTTAAAATTTGAAACTTTATGTTCTGCACTCCATTCTGGTCCAGATCTAGGACCTAAACGGTTGATGCCGACTGTTATCTTCTTTTAATTCTGGAAGAACTTTGAGCTTGTAATCTTGACTAAAACGTGTGACTAGTTATTTAGTCTTCTGTACAGCCGTACCGGCCGAGAAGACTATTGCATCGACTTTGTCCGTCCGTCCGTCGCTTTTTTCAACTTCGCAACGGTACCAGAAATTGACGACCACTGTTTACAACGTTAGATTCAGTGTCAAAAGTTAGTTAAATAACATGACAAATTAAAACATCGTTGCCTTCTTATAGCTAATAGACTTCTTCGACGTAACTAAATTAAATAATAACATTTCATCGTCGAATTGAAATCTCAAAAATTTGTGTTAATGCAGCCGCACAAACAAAAACATTTCAGCTTCGTTTAAAAGAGTCTTGTCGCATTGTTGCATGAATGAATAGACTTACGATCGAACCAAATTCTTCATTAGGCCTATCTGCTACTGACAAAACTAAAACTGCCGTTAAAAAAAATTAGGCCTAAAAAATGAAAATTAGGTCTAAAATCACGTTACCATGGCAACGTTAATAGTTGCTACGAGTCGGTGCTGCAGCGTTTCTCCTGTCCTCGCTACTACCACTGATCTATATACGCTACGCTGCGCATTACGTTGTAACACTGTAACTGTGTGCGCGGAGGCATACCGTGTTGCAAAAATAAATACGCTTACTGTATACAATCCAAATCTCCGTTAGTTGCTACTTACGAAATTAAAGTTGTAAATTAGGCCTAAACGCTGACAATTATGCCTAAAACGTAAAATAAGCTTAAAAGCTAACACATTTGTAACGGGTAATTCTGATGGTTACTGTTTTTAGATTATATAATAGAGATAGCTGTTGCAATGCGTGATAAAGAAGTGTTCCTCACTATTGGTAGTGGCAGAATTGTACAGAAGACCGGTGCGACTAGTTAGTCGCTGTAGCCGCTTGTTTACACTTAAATTCGTTTTGTATTTAAAATGCCACGAATCAGCGTCCATGCAACCCTTTTCACCAAAGATAACGACAATCAATCTTCACCACGACTTCGCCAAGAATGCTCCGTCCAGTTTAACTGCTAAAGTTGCAAGGTCTTTGAGTTATATTGCTGTATTGAAATAAAAGGTAGTTTCAGTGGGCATTTAAGTTAGGCCTACTTTTTATTAGCTCCGTTTTCATATCAAAGGTGTTTAATTTTTGTCAGATTTATCCCTAATATCACGATTTAGTATCATCCATAAGTTTGTTTAATTACGCATTTACTGTACGATATTTAAGTCCGTTAAATACAGGAAAAACAATAAGGGTCCCAATGCAGAGCCCTTTGGTAGGTCTACTCCTCTCCACTTAAAACTGGAAGTTCGTTGGAAGGTCCAGAATCAGCTGCAACACTTAAGCGGTTGGAAATGAAATCCACCATCCACTGCAAAAACTTTCCATGGATACTGCAAAAATTCCAGTTTTGCGTGAAATGTACTGTAGCCTATACCACAGAATCAGTTGCCTTTAGCAATGAGAATAACATAGACTGGAGTATACTTCATACTGTAGCCGTCTCCCGCCTAATCTAATAGGCCTACACACAGCAATTATTAGCAAGTTGCTTTGCTAGCAAAAGTGGGCCTACTGCTTTCTATGCAGCATTACTTTTTTTCAATATCTGCACAATGTCTGAAATTTTCCTACAGCCTGCTAGCTTACTAGATTGGGGTGAGGAGAGGGGTGCAAAAATTTAAAACATTTTTAACGAGTATTTTAGGATGCGTTTTTTTAAGAATTCTAACTTAAAACATCAATTTTTTCGTTACGTCTGTCAGTAATTTTTTTATGAAATGTTCTTTTCAATTAATATTACGTTTTTTGTTTAACATTTTACGGGTTGCCAAAAGCCCTATTTTTTCTGGTTTAAGTATACCTTTTCCTGCTAAATTATTCGCCAGAATATTTTGAACATTTACTGAGATATCTGTGTAGTAGTTTCGCCTATTACGTACATTTATGATGTTTACAATCAATTAATAGGTTCTTCTTTTAAAATCAGGAGCGTATGCATTTACAGCTTTGTGACGTTTTGACGACTAAAAGATTTAAAAGAAACAAAAATTAGTAATTTATTGTAATTTATTTTAAACCATGCATATCTACCGCATGAGCATTTCCGTAAAAATTCATAGTATTCTGACGAACAGTTTAGCAGAAAAACTCCAAAATACCAGTATTACCTGCTGGTTGGTTTTGGTTTCTATTGCCTGTTGAAAATATGCATTACCTTTTTTAATAGCATTCTCCTTCTCAATGCTGTTCAATTCTAGAGAAAATAAATCGAAGATGTCCTTCCGGTTCGCTACCTACTTCAGCAAAAAGTTCCAAAACTGGTTCAAAAAGAGGTTTTCCACAATTGTTTTTTCATTTTTTTTAGATTCAATGATAGTCTGACATCATATTTAGAGCATATACAAATTTACTTTGATTAAATTTGTCTTTTTAATTATTGCATTAATACTTTAATAGATTAACAAACAAAAAAATCTACAACGCATAGAGCAGGTTGTAAGACTGCCTTAATTTTAAAAAATCCTTAACAAGAAAACCCATGTAACAAACATAAGACTACAACCTAAGACCCCATGTAATACATTTCTACAACGTGTTATTCGTTTTGTAGTGTTGCATTCGCTATCATAACCCAATTTATTTCATTTTCATACTATTCGAAACCAATCTATATCGCCGTAAGTGAATTAGTTAATGTGTAAATTAGTGATGATAGCAATGCATGACGGATTCATTACACATAAAAGAAAGACCAACACATCAAAGTAGCCTACGAGGGTTCAAAATGCACGTAATAATTAAAAGAACAGTGATTCATTAAATTAAATCAAATCACCACAAATTGAACTAGCTTACGTTAAAAGTCAGTCACTTTCTTCGGTGATGTTATTTTGACTCATCGGATTTGAAATGTTTTCTCAATGTTGACCCTAGCTACCCTTTTTAGTGAAGTCCCGTTTCGCCAAATCCCGTTTCGCCCAAAAGAAGGCAGATTAAAAACTTTTGTCTGAAGGGCAAATTCCGTTTGGCCAAATCCGTTACGCCTAATCTAATTTGATAAAATTTAAGTAGGTGAACGAAATGTAATACCTTATTCCTACAAGACAAGATTTAAATTAGGGGTTTGAATAATATCTCTGTAATGTGTGGTGCAGTGGCAACCCGGACCACTGCACTGTGACTGAGGTTGGCACTAATGACCAAGCTGTCGACGTGCCATTAAGCCTCATCTGCCCCCCCCCCTTATTCCTATGTAATGGGGATTTAAAAGGCAAACATTTCACAGACACAAGCAGTGGCAGAAAAATTGGAGCAACTAATTTATTTACATTCTGAAAGCTGGCAATACAGAAGGAGAAAACGTGTACTTTAAAGACTGTTTGGAATGCTTGGTCGTCACTACGTCAAACCCAAAGTTCTCTTTTAAGAATAGTTGGTTGTTCACATGATGGTTACCTTTTCCCAAACTGGAACTCCCGTTTTGCAGAATCAAAATATTCATTCAAAATTTAACATTGAAGAAGTTTAAGATGCATGACTAATTGGAAGGGATTTGTGATCAGTTGCGGTTTTTGACGTTAAATGTTTAGCCGCTGCGAGTGCGGCACTTAATTTGAAAAAAAAAATATTCTGCGAAACGGGTATTTGTCTATAAATGTTTGACTATTACATGTAACAGGAATAATGTATTACATTTCGTGTGCCTAAAATTGCATGAACTGCATTTGGCGTAACGGGATTTGCCCTTTAGTCAAAAGCTTCTAATTTGCTTTCTTCTTGACAAAACGGAATTTGGCAAAA
>JAHWFP010245178.1:17739-37284 GCA_023313725.1 Lithobius niger | reverse complement strand
GGGGGGGGGGGGGGAGATGAGGCTTAATGGCGCGTCGACAGCTTGGTCATTAGCGCCAACCCCAGTCACAGTGCAATGGTCCGGGTTGCCACTGCACCACACATTACGGAGATATTATTCAAACCCCTAATCTAAATCGTGTGATACATCTGTACCTCCTGCAAAAATTGAAAAACACCGGATAGGAGGACAGACTTATCGCCTAACTGACGCACAATGTCATGCGGAAGATGGAAACGACGACGAAAACCGTCAAGATGGCAACAATCAACAAGGAAGTGCCGGACCGTAAGTGGCCGCCGACACCAATAACATTCAGGAGGGTCAACCCCCCGCAAAGGGAAACAGTGAGGAAAGGTTCCTCCAAGGGCACGAACTCGAATAGCAGGGTATTATTTCTCATCTTCGCGTCCGACGGTTTCTTCACTGACAGAATCATCAATTTCTGGAATACTCGTTCTGCTAAATGTCTGTTCTGATCAATAAGTTTTAAATGTCGCTTCGACACTCACTTACAATTTAAATTATTTAGGGTTGGGTTTGGATACGTGTCATCAATGAACTGTTTGGACTGGTATATTCTTTCTTTATTTCTATTTAAGAACTAAACTCGGATGTAATTTTGCTTTTGACTGGCGAACGTACGACTGCGACACGAATAATGCCTTGTGGAAATGGGTTACATCTAGTTTTCTTGTTTGATTGATTTTAAGGTTGTTTTTTTTTGGGACAACTTTGTGTCTTACTCTTAGGAACTTTGCATCTGTTTAAGTGATGTTGTGCTTTAAGAATAATTTAATTGGTAAAGCACAACAGTACTTAAACAGATGCCATTTTCCCAATTTCATATTTGCTTATTTCAATTAAAAATCATCAATTTTTATCCGTGTACCTTTTAACAAGTAAAGCGAAACTTCAATCGTATAACGCTTTTTTTACGGCACACTTGACGTTATTGTTTGTCTATTATCAGATGCTTGTTGAACCATATATGAACCGCTCTTTTTTCAGTTCGGGTTCGTAACAGGACATCATTTTAAGGTACGGTTCCGGCTCAACTCCCTGATCGTTGTAGCTAACTGTGTGGCAGCGGCCGAACGAAGATCCCAATGCCAATCAAAATCGGCACGGGACGAACCCTCCAAGCCGCCATATTTAAAAATGGGTTTATGACAAGGGATTTATCATATATATGATTGAAGTCCTCTCTCCAGCAAAACTAAAACTATTAATTTCTCCGTTTCTATTCAATATATTTCAACCAAACTTGGCCAGATAGTAGATAGCAACTTTTCCAAACTTTACACCAACTTTTATGCAATTCCGTGCAAGAGTAAACGTAGGAAGCCACATGTAAATTCGAAAACTGTTCACTTCTTGTTGTTGTTGTTCTAGTTCTTCTTCTTCTTGGCTGACACGGTTTCAGACAAAAACTACTGCACCTATATACCTAAAATCTAAAACATGATCTGAGCCATATATTTCCCTGGGCTTCAACCTTACAGGGACCACTTTTTCAATTGGTCGATCCATTCCGGAGTTACGGAACCCTAAACGATCATTTTGATTGTTTTTCATTGTTTTAACCCTTGTATTTAGGGAACAATGCCACTGAGCAAACTCCAGATCCATTCTTTGTGCATGCAACAATCGACTGCATGCATAAACCTTTATTGCGCGACACCATAGCCGTAAAAAAGGTACACGGATTACAAACAAAAACGTCAAGTGTGCCGTAAAAAAGGGGGTTATATGATTGAAGTTTCATTTTACTTGTTAAAATGTACACGGATAAAAATTGGTGATTTTTAATTGAAATAGTCAAATGTACAATTCAGAAAATAGCATCTGTTTAAGTCTGTTGTGCTTTACCAATCATATATACGTTACGTAAAGCACAACAGCACTTAAACAGATGCTATTTTCTGAATTGTACATTTGACTATTTAAATTAAAAATCACCAATTTTTATCCGTGTACATTTTAACAAGTAAAATGAAACTTCAATCATATAATCCCCTTTTTTTTTATATTTCTAGTGTTGAGGCCAAGCCAGATCGTGGCTTTCCCTCCTTGCCTATGTTTGTGGCCTTTAAGTCGATACTAAGAAAGGGATAACAGCTAATAGGCTCAGCTGGAGCCCACAGCTAGTTCGCCCCAGTAGTGCAGTGGTTAGAGTGCCCGGCTAGGAAGCGGGAGGTCGTGGGTTCGAGTCACAGTCAGGGCAGTTTTTTTTTCTTTCTTTCTTAGATTAGCTTATGGTCTTTAATGCAGACTGTCCTTCGTTGTTTTTACCTCGATCCGTTAAAACCCAAATTGTTTTTGTAATAAAAAAATCCACGTTTGAAATTATTTTGCTTTCGGTTTCAAAACGGGCGCACTGTTCTTCATCAAAAGTTGGGTTCAGATGATATGGTATTCGTCATATGTTAGGCTGTACGATGCCAAAGTGCCATAGACAGCTTCAACACTTTGAGCACTACGAAGGCGTGTTTGGCTGAAAGTTAAGAGCACATTTCCCAACACGGCTGGGTAATGGTCGGATTTGTGCAGGTGCAACTCCTGTTTTACGATGACCAATGGTCGATTTATTCGTTTCCATTCAAGAGGTCAGTTGCAAAAGAGAGAGAGAGAGGCAGGAGGGGCCAGAAGAGATAAGCATCTGCACGAAGTACATCTTCCGTTATGCAAAGTGGGCATTGCTAACAACACTCGAATCAACCAATGGCGGAGCTAGATATAATAACGAACCAATCACGCGAGTCTGGCAATCTTAAAACGGGAGGGGGGAGCCTTCTGCCACCCACGCAAATATGCAGGTAAGCGAGCAGACATCTCTTAACCCTATTCCCTCGTGCCCCCCCCCCCCCCCTCCTCACCCTGTCTCAATCGTGCGAAAGAAATGATGAATGCCTTCCTCCTGGCCTCGGGAAAATAGAATGAATGGAGGTGAAAAAAACGGGTATAGAACGCAAATGAAAATTCTACAAAAGAATTTACGTAGCTCCATGGGTGTGGACAACCGAAATTTTGGAAAAATTTACCCCCCCCCCCCCTTCGTACTTCCAGAATGTTTCCCACAAACACTTTTAAACGTAACATTAATTTCAGCTATCTATCTCGAGTCGTCTAACGCAGATAAGCAAAAAAAAGTACGTTTCATGCGACAGGCAAGCTACCTTTCAGGGGCAACGGCCACATCTATTTTTTTTCTCAAATAGCGCCGACTTGATAATAAAAATAATTATTATTATTTAATTTTAATAATTTCCATAATTTATTGTCACTGTTGATCGCACGATTTATTGAATTTCACGTGCACCAATACAAGTTTTATAACATAAGAAATGTGTCAGTGTGGTAACAATATTTCTAAATAAAACGTTCGTTTATAATTACATGTAAAAGACGAAGTAGTTCACAATTTTTTATCAATAACTCAATAGTATTAAAAAATTTTAAATTCTGAAAGTATTATTCCATTAAAAATTCTTTAACCTGATGTTTTAATTTATTTGCTGTTAAATATGTTAATTTGTTTACTAACAGTTAAAAAAAAACCTAGTTTTAATAAAAAAAAAACTGGGAACTGAGAGATTTATTCTTTTCTTCCCGTATGAATTTATGTATTTTGGTTCTTTAATCAGTTCTGTTGGTCTTTCAATTGTATAATTTCCATTCACTTTTAAAATAAATCTGCACAAGTATCGGAAATTAAATTATGTCAGACAGTGTAATAACTTTTTTTTTTATATATCATATTTCTTTTTGGTTTGTTAGGGTTATAAAATAAGCCTTTTGCTACCTTGAGTAATTTGTGTAGTCGTTAAATAGCTCCTTTTGATGTTGTCGCAGAAATGAAGATGGCATAACTTACGTTTGATAATGTAAAGCGCTTCACACAAATGTCTTTTGTTAATTTCTTCACCATGTTCCTAATTCGATGTAGGAATCGTTGGTCTTATCTTATTTATTAAGCTTTCAATGTAATTGTAAAAGTTCAAATAATAATAATAATAATAATAATAATAATAATTTTATTGCTCACTTGACTCGAAGTTGTTGTCAACTTGTATGAGTCAGCAATACAAAATAAATATAAAATACACTTATTTACAACAATATACAGAGAAAAAAAGTAAAAAGAAAAAAAAAAAGAAAAAATTTGCCAACTAATTACAAACATGTATCATTACACAAAGTTACAAGTTTCGCTACATGATCACCACATCCATTATGAAACAGTATTTAGTAGAAATTGAAATGTAATTGTTCAATTTATTTGTTGCCTAATAAATGATAATAATAATAATAATAATAATATTTTTTCCTTTATTATCAATCACTTTTCCCTTCTCTTCGCAAGCCTATATGTACGTCACACAATAAGGTAAGATTTTCAAATTTTCTTTCTTTCTACAAGAGTGGTTACAACGCTTCGGGTGGAGGTTGGGGGGATCAAGACAAATTTTACGCCAATAGCTGCCTTTTCTGGAGTTAACCTATTTTATTTATTTTTTTTTATTTACGTCAGTTGAAACAGTGTAAAGCTCTCACAGATCAATAGGCTCAGTTTTGAACGTAACTAGAAATTTTTGCAGTAGGCAGACGTATAAATTAAATTTTTGGCATATCCTGCTTGGGACTCAGATACCATAGGATCCGAAAAAATGTCATAATAGCACAGACTATATCCCATATGTGAAGGAAGATGCTATTGATCTCATCGCGACCGACATGCAGAGTTCTTGCATAATCAAATAAAAGATTCAGCAACTTTCGAGGGCTTTTTGCAGAACCGATGTAATTTTTCAAGGACTTTTTCCAGAACCAATATAATTTTTCAAGGACTTTTTCCAGAACCAAATACAATTTTTCAAGCACTTGTAATTTTTGTCTGCCATTAAATGTTGTTGAGCTTATCTTCTTAAATTTGTTGCTCTATGAGTTTTCATTCAGTTGTTAGATCACTAAGCAATTAAGCCAATATACAAAAAAAAAAAACGGATTTGGAAAAAAATTCCAGTGGGAAAAAACATCCGAGAAGAAGAGCCACTTATTTTACTTATAGCAAATGTGTTAAAAGCACTTAGGCGGCAATGCCATTCAGCATGGAAATCTAGACGCGGCGTGTGAGATACGGGGTGGTGAGGGCGACATCTACCAAGAAGGCTAAACAAACTAAACACATAAATGCAAGGCCAGCTGAGATGAAGCTTTCTGTGTGCCACCGTGGGTTGCGACAGTGCAACAAATGGGACAGTGTGAAAACACGGCCCCCTTGACCAGCGTATGTTACACTGCGAACATCTAATAAAGTTAAAAAAATATATATATTAGTGGCCAGCTATCAACAGTTGCATTTTAGCAACATTTTTCGGCGACACATATGAAGGACACATGTCACCATCACAAACATTGATTTTTTTTTCTTTACCAATTCCTCCCCACTTCTGCAAAATTCAACGATTGTATTGTCGTGGCAATAATAGTCGTTGTTGAACTTGGTGGGCGCCACACTAGAATATGTTAATGAGCACAAAGAAGTCCAGTGTCACAGTAGGGTGTCGCTCCCTAACGAGGTAATGCCCTGTATAGATTTCAAAGCTGTCGAAAGAGCTGGCAGTCATATACCTAGATTTTCATAATAAATTGGGACTGGAAAATTGGCAATGTTAGAAGATGGAAAGTTTTATTAAGAGCAATAAATCGATTTTTGTTAAAAGGTACTGAAGAGGGGTGTAGATGACGCAGCGTATGGACAAGTTTAGGGTATTATTTTATTTATTTAGGGTATGGTCAAATGGTGAACATATTGTGCTCGATGATCCGTTTATAAATGTAAGGAAGTAACGGGCCTATAGACATTCCCAGTTGCGGCCCGACAAGCCTTAAAAACAAAACTTAAAAAATACTTACATTTTCGGCCTGTACGGCAGTCGTCAACATGGCCGTGTCTTGTCGTGTCCGGCTCAGTTTTGAACATTTCTAGAAATTTTTGCAGTCGACAGACGCATAAATTAAATGTTTGGCATATCCCGACTTGGGATGCAGTTCGGTCAGCCTCATTCCATAGGGTCCGAAAAATGTCATAATAGCACAGAATATAACCCATATGCGAAGGAAGACCTTATTGATCTCATCGCGTTTTTTAATTGTACCTTCACAGCTGCGAGTTCCATAGGGATGCGAGCTTTAATGTTTTGTTTTTTTTCTAAACGGCGAAACAATTTTTTGTTCCGTTAATTAAATTTCCTTTTGATAGAAGAGTATTACCAATTTACAAGCTCGAGATAGAACTAGTACGAATTTATAAGTTCGAGATGAACTGGTACTTTTAGAACACCCGCGCACTGAGCGGCCAGGTCGCGCGGCCAGTGGTCGTGGCGGCCAAAAAACACAGCGACGTGCCGCGCGGCCACGTCCGTTTTCATTGATAATTCTCGATCACGTGGTGAAAAATGAACCCGGAGCAAGTACGGTCGCCCTGTGGTCGCCTACACGCCGCCCGGGATCCCAGTGGTCGCGGCGACAGGCTGGCCGCTGCGGCCAAGTGCGTGTTGCTACATACACCGTAATTGTAAGGCTTGGCCGCTGTGTGCACGGTGGCCTTATTCATAAGCAGTGGCTGTTCCGAGCTGTTAAATGAAGGTACAAAATAAACATGACTTTGTCGGTATGTCATGTTCCCGGCTGTAGCCATGGTGCAACACGGCGGATGGGACCAATTTGCTAGTTAATTCCATTTAGAAAATACTAGGTTCATTTACATGCCACAATCGCCAAGAGCACGAAGCGTCACATGGCCCTTCTTTTCCCGAAACTAACAGGAGTTGCCGAGGTTAGGTTCGAACCAAGTAGTTCTGCACAAGAGACAGTCGTGTTAACTTGTCCCATAATAAATAAGACTAATCAGAAATTTTCAACACTTAAAAACGGTTAATGGCATAGGACTAGGAAACAGCGTTTGGACCTATTGTAGGCAGAGCAGATAGAAATTTATTTTAATTTGTATTTGCTCTCATTACGACTTTGAATTACTTGCAAATGTTCCTTAAAAATCTGGCTGCAATACTTATTCAGCTACGTTTGAGTTTCTTGCCTTTTGGTGTGAAGGTCTTTGCTGGTCTTTTTCACACTTTAGCTTTTTTTTTTAAATTAGGTCTAAGCCACGTTTCATATTAATTAAAGACGGGAAAGCTCACAAGAAATAACTAAATACAGATGCGAACCGATTTACGTTGCCTTTTGGACTTATATGTCAGACTGCCTGAGCGGGGAATCGAACCCACGACCTTTGGAACCAAAGGCCGAGGTCCTACCGCTGAGCCAGACTGACACGGCCTAAAAGGAAACGTAAATTGGCCGTGTCAGTCTGGCTCAGCGATTCGCTTCCTGGGTTCGATTCCCCGCTCACAGGCAGTCTGACATACAAGTCCAAAAGGCAACGTAAATCGGTTTGCATCTGTATTTAGTTTCATATTAATTTTACGAGGCGTTATTTTGCTCCCACATTTAATTTCTGTTTCGTTATTTGCAGAATCTTTCCGCCATCGCCGCCGTCTAGAGGTAAAATGACACGTTAGCAGCCATGGTCAAGCAGTGTGCTACCGCCAATAATGCTTACATAGTTTATATATATTGCAGGGTATCTTTCCTAGATTTAAAATGTTAATAATAAAGCATTTAAAGGGTTTCAAAGGGTTTAACGAGAGTTAACCACTCCTGCCACTAATTAAGCATTTAACTGCAATTCAAACAATCATTCAATAACGATAGTGCTTTACAATAATCAAAAGACCCACGGCTACCTATGGATCTTCTTAGACGATGTTGAAGCTTCTGGCACATAATAAAACTGCGAAGCTAAATTTTTAAAAGTTGGAATTATCACAATTTAAAGTGTTCAGAACTGCTAGTTCTAATTTAGACCTAATTTGTTTAATTTTGTAAGCCACAACAGCTGCGAGAACTGCGTTCGAGGGTAAGGGCTTGTTTACGCAACGACAGTTTTCTCGCTCACTAGCTTTTACTTGATCAATACTAAATCTGATGGCTGCTTTTCGCCTTTACCGGAGTATGCGGCTTTCGAGTTGTCTATGCGTATTAGTAACCATGGCAACGACGCAGACGCAAATCTTCTCCTCGTGCCTCGTGACACGGCGTACGATGCTTGCAACATTTGAGCGTCGATTTATGACAACAAGAAAACAATTTTTGCTGCAGCACAAGACGACGGACTGTATTTTTGTATGCCGGCATTCGATGGTTTGTCTTCGATTCGATAGCCACGAAATGCACGCCATGTTGGATTTTGAATTCTCGCTGCGAGAAGCTATTTATTCTACCGACGTTTGACCATTGCTAGAAGCTATACTTTGAGGGAGAATAGCAAATTTTGGAAATAGCGCTGAAATGACAACAATCTTGTAGCAATGTTTAAAATTACTGTAGCACTTTATTCTTTATCCGTGTTGTTATTTATAATACATGCAATTTGTTATCTATTACCGAATTCATTTAGTAGCAACGGGAAACTAATCGTAATTAAATAACGGTTGCCTAGAAATAGCATTCGGCGAGCGAGAATGACTTGTTGCGTAAACGCGCCCTAAGCCTGTTCATTCTTGCAACACGGGATTGAGAGTTCAGTTTCTATAGCAACCAAGGAATCTTGAAATTATTAAACGAAGTCATCGTATTATTCCGTGTCGCGGTATAAACACGTTTTCTGCTGTAAACTTTCGTTACATTAACAGTTTGTTGTACTGCGGCGATTTAAGGCTTTACATTAGGGATTCACATTAATAGTGTAAACGCCAGATGTTGGCTGAATTCCTCCACGCATTCTTTTCCGAAACAAATGTGAGTCGTCAACGAATCCTTTTTTCCCTATTCGCCAGCCTTCCTCTAGTGGTTAAAATGCGATAATGAAATGTTATTATTTTGTTGAATTACGTCGAAAAAAAGATTGTTAGCTGTATAAGGAAGCAACGATGATTTTTGTTGACGATTTTCAAAAGTTCATTTGATAACCAGCAGCACAGTGTATGCTTCGTCGGAATTCCTTAAACTATTCAGGATTCCAAACTTACAATGGCGATTGTTAGGTCGATAAATTCGAACAATTGCAATTTAGTGGATTATAATACATCAATTTACGACAAATTCGAAACCAGTAATACTTTTGGGGCTGTCTTGCAATGTGGCAAATCTCATAACAATCTGACCTTTGGTTTGGGCTCCAGACTACAAAAGAGCGACCAACCAACATTATAGGCTATACGCTATGCTGTGCTCCGCCAATATACGATCCTAAACCATTCGGTTCTTATGCCCTATGGTATTGCTGCCAGGTTCGCGTTTGACGCCGTGATAATATTGATGCTAGTGAATTGCTTGTGTTCTGGGTGTGCATGCAGTATTTGTACATATAGAGTCGAGTAAATATTATGTTGCCACCATTTGAACTTCAAAAGCTTTAAAATGTATCTTTTACCATAGATTAGAAAGTTAACTAGATATACCGTCTTACTTCTTCCCGTCCTACGCGGAGCTCTGGCGGTAGTTGCGGCTACTAATACATCTGCTAATGCTTTTGCCTTCGAAGCAGCAGAAGGTAAAGCATTAGCCGAGGTATTAGTAGCCGCAACTACCGCCAGACTTCCGCGTAGGACGGGAAGAAGTAAGACGGTATATCTCGTTAACTTTCTAATCTATGCTTTTACTTCGTACACTAGAATAAAATGCTCACCCAACATTCTTAACGTTGCAAATGTTGTTTTGTTTGTTTGTTTTTATTTCTAGCTGTTTCATGAATAGAAGTTAATACATATGTTCTTCTCGGTTGCGGTGTTATTGTAGTCACTCATCAACAACTGCAGGTAGTGGTCTGCAAGCCTTAAGGCCTCTCCAGACAGAACAAAACTTCGTGCGAAGCTATGCGTAACGACGTGCCTACAAGGTCAATATTGCAGTAATCGTGTGGTTGGTGTTGCGTTAAGGACGAATATTGAAGTCTTTTTTACACCATACTACGTCGGCGTGCAGCCGCGAGCAGCCAGTCTGGTTAGGGCTTTACGAATCGGAGAATTCTGGTCCCATATTACGAGCAGCAAGTGACATCTGCTTTGAGAAGAAGCCTATATACCCAGGCCTAAAGCCCTCTCCAAACAGAAGACAATTTCGTGCGAAGCGATGCGTTACTACGTACGTACAAGGTCAATATTGCTGCAATCGTATGGTTGGTGTTACGTTAAGGACTAATATTGACGTCTTTGATGCACCATCTTGCGTAGCCAGTCTGGTTAGGGCTTTAAGCCCTCTCCAGACAGAAACAAATTTCGTGCGGCGCATTGCGTCACTGCGTGCCAACAAGGTCAAAATTGCTGCAATCGTACGGTTGATGTTCCGTTTAAAGACAAATTTTGACGTCTTTGAGGCCCCATCTTGCGTGGCCGTGCAGCCGCGAGCAGCCAGTCTGGTTAGGGCTTAAAGTGGCACTATCACCGATTGAAATGCGAACGAAAATACCCTGGCGCCATCTAGCGGCAGTTTTATTGTTAACCTGCACAGCTTGCTTCCTGGTGCACGAAGACGAACAAAATTTTAACGTAATAATTAAGGATGTCGTGGCTTGTTTGTTTCGTCAAAAGAAATGCCGTTATGCATTCCTTCGCTTGGTGCAAGCAACAGCTAGATAGTACTACACAGCGCTAGATGTTGTTAGATTTCGTCTGCTTTCAATCGGTGATAGTGCCACTTTAAGCCCTAAACAGACTGGCTGCTCGTGGCTGCACGCCGGCGCAGTATGGAGTAAAAAAGACTTCACTATTGGTCCTTAAACGCCCAGCAACCATACGATTGCACCAATTTTGACCTTGTAGGCACGTAGTTACGCGTCGCTTCGCACGAAAATTTCTTCTGTCTGGAGAGGGCTTTAACAGTTAGGCTATACCAACCGTTCGCCTTCCCCCTCGAGCGTGGTTTGGTTTTACCACAAAGCAGAAATTGTGTGTCCTCCCTAATGTGGGTCCAAAATAGGACTGGCCAGGAGAAACGAGAAAGAAATATAAATCCTCTTCTTAATATTAAAATCGCTTCAAAGCTGCAGTGGAGTAGCTGTTAATAGTGAAAAATGTAAAATAAATTATTTTTTCATAATGAGACGTGCGTTGTCGGGGGATGGTGGGACTGTTTGGGCCCCTACTTCGCTGGGGTCCCGAGACAACTGCCTCGTTGGTAATAAGCCAATGGGACCGTGTAGGATCCTGCAGCCGGAACGGGCAATTTTTCATTTCTAGTTATTCCCAGTACTTCACTAAACAAGAGCAATCGATCTACGGAAATTATGAGAGTTCGTGGACCAGCAGGCAAGCTAGCCAGCCATTTTCTTTACCTATCTTCAAGGTTATTAGGATCACATTTCGCATTAAACGCCTAATTCAAAGGCATTCCCGCATTAATTTTTTTTAAGTTAATTTTGTTTTGATTCAATTAATGCGGTAAGTTAACGGCGTATAGCAAAATCGTTACAGTCTCTCCTAAACATTGAAAGCTGATGGGTCTAAAAAAAATTAAAGGAAATGCACGTTAAAGAGTCTATTTCAGATCCGGGGCGGGGAGGGGGGGTGAGGAGGCAGAAAAATGACTTAAAGGGGGTACTAAGTCTTTTAATGAAATGCAAAAAAGCATCTTTAGCGCGACAAATACTATACTCTGAAAAATGAATAATGGTTGTAAATTGTAAAATAAAGGTGTAAATACCTGAAAAAAAAAACCCCACATTTTGACTTTGGGGGGAGGGAAAGATTACGCTTGCAACGCCCTCCCCTCTTCCGTCCAAGATTCTCTGACGTTATCCCAGTCCTGGACTGTGTGACTGTAACACACTATCTTAGTTTCAGAATTGGGCAAAACGTATACTGTGTTTTTGTGTTAGTTTGGTGATTTTTTCGAGGGGGGGGGGGCTTTTACCTTTCTCGGGGTGGGGTGGGGGGACGCACACCAAGCTAGCTACAGCTGAGTTCACTCCCCTTCGGACTCAATGTTTGTTAATTTACGAATCACTAAACGGTCGAATTGCGACGATATTTTTTTGCAACAAGCGAAAAGAGCAGCTAGGATGAAAGGCTGTTATTTGTATAGAAGCGTGTTATTACGAAGCTTTACGTTTCACATGTGGCTGCCATCCTTCCCCACTTGTAAACCTTTTATTTATTGAATTACTGTAAAGCTGCCATCATTGTACTCTCGTTCTAAATGCTGGTTTTGTGTTACTGTTTCCTGTTCCGTAAGCCTTATCTTTAGGTTATCGGTATTAGCCCATAAACGCATCTTTTGTTTTGTTTTATTCACAAACAATACCCCGAAACGCATCGCTTGACCATTCTGTTAGCCAATACTGGCGACCAATGGCGTTCTCTTTTCTCTCCATTTGCGTAACAAAAGGTACCAAGGATGTTCGGAGGTGGGAGGGGCTTAAAGATGGACGGGCGAGATAGCCACTTCCGGTAAAACTATATTTACTCTTTGATACCATGTATTGCAGAAAGAGAACGCTACCTTCTATGCAGAGCAACACGTTGTTAATCCAAAACAAGATGGCTGCCTTCTTGCAATGTAATTGCAATGTCCCTGTCCTAGACATAACCAGTGGTGCATCCACGTATTTGGTTTGAAGGGACAAACAAATTGAAAATGGAGTTTGAAAATCAGATAAGGATCTGGAGCGCACTTTGTCTAACTATTCAGCAACTGCTTTTTGAGTCTTTAGAAATTTAATTCATCAAGGACCACGCTAGTGGCCGCCCGTCAAGTTCAATTGTCAAGACTTCATTGTAAGAAAGTCGTTGTTTAATTCCAGCATTGTTCCATGGCGGCCACTAGTTTTGAATTCGGGTGCTGCAGACGCAGTCGTCGGGCAGATGACCGGAAGCGGTTATGCTCGCTAAAACTCTTTGAACTAGTTTTGATACTTTAACGTAAACCAGAGCTGAGCGTAATTCACGATGGTGAGAATGAATACCTATGCGGCGAAACAGCTTGAAAACTGTTGAAAATGGGCAGTCGAGTACAATCAAATGCATAAAATGTTTTAATGTGATAAAAGGGCGTGAAGTGCGTGAAGTGCACTATCAGCTTACTACTATTATATACCGGCTTCTGACTAATTTCGCTCACGTAAAATAATATGAGACATATCCGAATGAAATTTGGTATTCAAGACACTTTTAACTCCGTTTATGTGCCTTTTACGGTTTGGCGTTTGATTTTTTCCAGTTAAATTGTCCCTGTATCGTCGTGGGGCAGATAGCCCAGTTGATTTGTGCTCCCTAAACACAAAACAAGCACACGAATGAAGAGCAAACACGTTTGAAAAGTCAAATTAATAAAAAAAACAATGGAGGCTGGCTGCAGATCGCAGATGTTATTCCAAAAACCCCGTCTTGTAATGAGTCAATTCCTCTTCCCCTCCCCACACACCGAGTGCACCACGGGAAATATAGTAATATATCAACGTAATATAGTAATCTGTTTCATGAGAATAGCGTAACTCTGAATTGAACCAGTCATCCAGACTGTCACCCAAGTGCTTTTCACTCAATTCAGACAAAGAAATTCGATACAGACTAATAATTCAGTGTTGCTGTGAAAAGTTGCGCATGTTTCGAAATTCAGCATCGCTTCGAAATTCTGCACGTGCTGTGCAACACTCATTCGATCAACTTCATGAGAGCAATACTTTTACGAATTTCTAACAATAATTCTAAACCAACGACCGATTACAGACAACTTAGTAGGGCTTGTTATCTACAGGACTTCTACGGTTCCTCCAAGGCCAAGAATTTTACACATCTCATAACAGCGTGACGGATGTTCGTTTCTGGCTTTGCTTCACAGCCTTATCAAAAATGTTGCTGCAGGGGAATCTTCGAGAACCTTCAAATTTGAGATAAAGAGAGCTTTACTATGTTTTCTATTATTTTCATATATGTTTGCATTACGGGCTAGTTAGCAATAATCGTCAATTGGAAAGAAGAAAAAACCTTGAGGACGCGTTTATGCAACGACTCGCAATTGCATTCTCGCAGCTAGAATTTAATCGCGATGGCAAAGGTGTCGTTGCCATGGTAACAACGCTTCCTGCATTAGCTAAATCCGACATCGTTTGAGTGAGTTATTGCAATCATATAATCTGTGCCAATAAGATGAAGAAATCATCCTGACGAAACAATTTTCCCAGTCGCATCTGAACTCGCATTATTGACCGTTTCCGTTGCGAGGCGGTAGAGCTAAAACCGCCGCCATGTTGGAATTTCAGGTGATTTCTAGCTTCTAGGTGCGAGAATGCAAATGCAAATTGTTGCATAAACGCGCCCTGAAAGTAGTAGCGAGAAAGCGTTTCGCGATTTTGATGTGAACACAATGACACGAACGATTTTAAAATTTCAATGGAACCTTGAGTTTTTATCATACAATAATTCTTTTTTTTTATCGAATATGTTTGCAATCTTCCCGTTTTTCTTGCGTGCTCTTCGACGTCAAGCACATACAAAGAAATATAATTCTTCGACATTCCTCCGTAAAAAATAGAAAACCTTCAATTTTACTGTCAGAAATACGAGTTTATTTATTTTTTTAATCGTACATTTAATGAAGAAACAGAATGTGGTGCTCACTGATACCATGATGTTATGATTTACGGTGAGTTAATATTTAAAGAATTCCTTGCATATTTGAGCTTCCGACGCACCTCATAGTCGTATTTGTACCACGAACCCAGTTGGGGCTGCTACTATAATGCGTTCGGTTTTCTAATCGCACCGATGGCTTCAGTTGGGCTAACGAATCAAATGGCACGTGATCAAACGTATGTAACGTGCGGAATTTGTAACAGTGAATAAAACAGGAAGTTCATAATTTGAAAGCGTTGGCAGAAGTACCGTGACTTAATGCCGTAGCGCCCAACCGTTCCTCACATTTTGCTGTGGTGCCTTTTTTTGAACTGGCCTTTTAACACCAAATCTCCTTTTCCTATAGCTAATGGTGACTTACTACGTAGGAAAGAGCAACTATATAGCAACGTTCTACACAGCGGGCTATGTGAACGACACCGAACAACTTTTTTTTTAAGAGCATTAATTTTGTTATTTGATTTGACGCAAACTAATGCAGAACCGGCTTAATTTTGAACCGGCTTAATTTTCAACCGGCTTAATTTTGAACCAGACGTTTTAAAGCAGAAAGAAGTCCGTAAGAGGAAGAGCCCATTCGTGGATTTGACCTGGAAAATGTCATCATGGTAGCGCGGTCCAGTATAAGCCAAGATATATCCCATAATTGCTGAAGGACCTCTCAGGAAGCGTTTACGCAACGACTCGCCTTTGCATTCTCGCAGCTATAATTTAATCGCGATGGCAGACGTACTTTGGATAGCTAAATCCGACATCGTTTGAGTAAATGCTTGCAGTCTTATAATCCGTGACAATAAGATAAAGAATTCCACCTCGCGAAACGATTTTCCAATCGCTTCTGAACTGACATATTGACCATTTTCGCTGCGATCCGGCAGAGCTGAAACCGCCGCCATGTTGGAATTTCAGATGATTTCTATCTTCTAGCTGCGAGAAGGCGAAGGCGAGTCGTTGCGTAAATGCACCCTCGTCCTATGTTGGCCAATACTCACTGGTGGGGACTATGCAGGGTACCTTTCGCAGTTACCGACTGGATTAGCTTCATCTTAACCACAGTTCAACCAACACGAGGAAGCAGGCCATCGTCACACAGAACCAACTGAATGATTGTCGGTTCGAATCCCACGTCTGACTACGCGAATAACACTTTAAAAGATCCTTCGCTGTAAAAAGTGTTTTAAAATGACGCACACCAAAAAATTAGACACACCCCCAAAATGTCGTTTTTGCTGAAAAACACGTAAAAGTGCGTTACAAGTAGGACGGGAAAACACCTTCAAAACATATCGTTGCAGACGTGAAATGTGTTTAAAATAAAACATTAGCGTTCAATTTTCAAATCTAAAACACATGATTAAAACATGTGTAGTGACAAGAATGTTTAAAATAAAACAATAGTGTTTTTATTACAACGCTTATGTTTTTGAAGAGTGTACGAAAACGCTCATGTATTGTAAAATAAACACTGCTGTTTTAAGATAAAACACATTTAAACGTGTTGTCCCTTTAATTGCTTTAAGTGGTGCGCCTGTTTATAAAGTGGTGCAAATTGAACACTATAGTTTTACACGCATTTTACGCCTGCAACACTAAAAACGTAAATGTTTTGAAGGTTTCTTCTGACGACGTGCTATTGCTATTGTAAAACGCGTTCTTTCAACTAAAAATGTCTCCAAACTTTTTTACTGTGTTTAAAATGTGTTTTTTAAACGCTCATGTTTTTACAGTGTTCAATTCAAATGAAACTGAGGAAAAACGTCCTTTCCTGCAGAAAACTGGCCGATAAATGTCTTAGTTCTGTCGACAGGCCTC
The DNA here is from genome assembly GCA_023313725.1 of Lithobius niger. Classification (NCBI taxonomy): domain Eukaryota; kingdom Metazoa; phylum Arthropoda; class Chilopoda; order Lithobiomorpha; family Lithobiidae; genus Lithobius; species Lithobius niger. The sequence goes on along the minus strand of JAHWFP010245178.1, from coordinate 20,776 downwards.
TAAATGTATGACGTCAACGTCTATAATGATCAGATCATCGTTACGGTACTTTAATTCGAAAATACATAGCCATCTTTACGACGTTGTTTAAATCAAATTAAAGCCACTATTAAACAAATGGCAATTTGGTGCGAGGCAACATCTCCTTTTCCAATCAAGAGCCTTCCACAAACATTACGAAAAACCATTTCATCGATCAGAATAAAAAAAAAAAAAAATCTGAACTGATAAGCAATTGCTATAATGATTAAGGAACTCGGCGTTACGAAATCAATAGTGAATCGTAGCACTTAAACCACGCATAACAGCGACTAGATGATTTTGTGAGCGATGTGGTTTTACATTGCTTTCTTCTCTACCGTTTTAAAGAAATTGCTCGAATTTTTTAATTTATGTGTATTTTAATAAGGCAGCTAAAAGTTAATTAAGTGGTTCTCGCGAGTGCACGCATGGGTTTTTTCTTCGCGCATGAAACGTTTTTTATGACTTTGTCTGCAAAAAGCCACTGATTACGTTTTGTTTAGTCAAAAAAAAAAAGGAATTCCCCGCATCTGGAAAATCACGCATAAAACGTAAAGAAAAACATAACGCCGCCGCTCACGTCAATTTTTTTAGCACCACTCTTGAGAACCCATTAATTAATTTTTAGCGGCCTAACCATTTTTTTAGGAACTAAAGAAAGTTGACATCCGGGATGCACAATTCATAACTTTGTTATTTGGACACCAAGGAAGCAAATTAAAAAAAAATCAAGCTGCAGAGTTTTATGCCAGTCGTATTATTAAAATCTCAGAAGAGTGAAACTCGAAGTCGTATTAATTCTGAACAATTCTTGTATATAAACATTTTTTTTTGTTTGCTTCAGGTTAAAAATAAAAACCTAAAGGTCGAATTAAAGCAATTTGTTACAGCTTATTCCTTTATGATGGTGTGGGTAAATCCAAAGATCTGCATAATTGTAAACGTTTACACACGCATACACATCCATTGTTATCAAATAAACAAAACGGATGGGTATTTCACACATTAAAAATACATGTAAAATACAAACATAACACGCACATAAACAAGCATGAATCCGAGTAGAGGCGAGACCTCCATTCTACTCAGCTTACATTTTTCCTAAAATAGCCGCGGTATTTTAATTGCCAGCACGATTTTGGAGTGAATGGTCCAAAATCCAATAGGGAATTAAACCTTAACGTTACTCTCTGAAGACACTACCAGCACAGCCAACTCACTGAGTTGTGTACGATGATTTCAACCGTTTTTAAGTGGTAACTAGGCCTACAGATTTGTTAACTGGAATTTTAAACGAGATCGGCCGAATCTGTAGACAGTTATAACGATATGTAAAGTTTGATATCGGTAGTTGACTAATTTGCCAAATGTATTGGAGTTTCGTACGCAAAAATTTCAGTTCAATAAGCATTTTTCGACAAAGCTGAATTTGAATATGAGATTTGAAGTAGCTACTGTCTTCAGCACGCTTCGCTCAAATTTTAAATAAGGTGAAACACGCTGAAAATACGTTTATTGATGATGTTTAATCATTTCCTCGTGTTCAACAGAACGCTGTTAGATATCGATCTGATTGGCTATCGGAATTGTCGAATATAACTCATCCAAGAGTTGTAATGACTCCCTGGCCGACTAGAGTGCATTAGCTGCCCTCCATCGACAAACGGGCCAATTAACTTGGTCCAATAGCAATTTTCATTATGATCCAATGTAATAGCACCTGTCTTGTCTCAATAAAACCCTTCATTTAATTCCTTGTTTGGTCGTAAAACTCTCATCATGACGTAAACATAGGGAGGAAAAGGAGATAACATCGACCGATACGTAATCTAAACCCTTCTTTAAGTAATATAACCACCATTTTCTGCAAATATGTACTTGGCACGAGGTATTGAAGGATGTTATCGCCAACTATGAACATCGCTAGATGTGAACAGCGCATTTATTGAACAATTATTCTGCAGATTAAAAAAAACAAAGTGTCGGGGAAACCTTAGTTCCAATATTTGCCGTTAAGTATCGTTTTACTTTTGTACCGTCACCCTTTTGTACCCTATGTACCGTATACCCTTTTGGCTTCTTATATACCTTTCATACCCTTGTGTACCTTACGTACCTTTTGAATCCCTACGTGGCCTTATATAGCCTTACAGACCCTTGTACAATCCCTTTTGTACCCTACGTACCCTTATTTACACTGTAGTATACTACGCTTATGTGCCCTTTTTAATTCGACGTGTCACATTAATGCGGTTGTGCCCAAAATAAAACGGGTGAGTGCGAATCACGTCAGCCACCATCTCCTAAAAAACTAGAAACATTTGTTCAATTCTGATCCGGGGAACTTAAAGGAGAGATGTGGGTGAGTTGCAGTGTGCATGGACAAAAGGTATTATGCTCTACAAAATAAGAAAACTCAAGATAACGAGGGCTAACCTCTAACGAGGTCTCTCAGCGAAAAATCTTCATCCGATAGTACACGATCAATGGATGACATCAGCCCGACGTCAGTGTGCGCTCATACGAAAAATTGCCGCTGACAAATACATGTAACTGTGCATTTCGGCAAGTCAGCTCGTCAATATTGCGGTCGGTTAGAAGCTATACGTAGACATCGAGGTGGCTCCTCTCTTATCGCGAAGAACAATACAACGTTAGTCGTCACTTACCTTTGGCGGTAATCTGGATGGTACACCGAATTCTTACGCTGGAATCTGGACGCTACATTGAATGCGAGGCGCGCAAAGACTTTGCTGTTAATTATTGCGCTTTTCGGGTGCGATATACTACAGTATTTTATTACGCTTATTTGTGGTGTTGTTTCTTATTGAACGAGTGAGCAAAGTGAATGATGTCCTGTTTTTACAGTGGCGGACTGGCCGGGGAAGGAAGAGCGGGATATTCCTCGTGACCTCTAATCCTCAAGACTTTTTAAAAAATCCGTAACAGGAAGACTCGTCCAAGTTTTATTGGTTCGATATTAGTTTTACCAACAGATTTAAAATAACAAATAATA
>JAHWFP010245178.1:0-17639 GCA_023313725.1 Lithobius niger | reverse complement strand
CATTCCTCCCCCCCCCCCCCTTACTTGGGCGGTGATACGCGAGGGATTTGCGAGGGATAAAAGGGCGGGCCCATCAATGGTTCGACGCATCACGACCCAGTTTTTTTTTGTTTTTGCCAGTCCTAATTGACATATTTCACAACATGGAGCTCTGGACCCTTGGGTAAAATTTTTCTCGTGACCTTTAACCGCGTTCAGTCCTCTCTCTCCATGTCTGTCTGTTGATCACTACCGCAGTTACGGCCAAAAGCATGAACAAAACTTGGTGTATGTATTCCTTGAAAACAGGCTAAATGAATTCAGTTGTTCTGTAATTAGTTTTCATCATGATTATTCTTATACAGGCCTAATATCAAAACATTGGCGGGTAGTTAATTTTGCATAAGCAGTCCAGATTCTTCCTCTACGCTGCCGTATGGTAAGTGACAACAGAATTTGGATCTCTTCTACTTACTACAGACGCACATTTCTATTATATAGTAACAAACATTTCAATGATTGTTATAAATAACATTTATACACTAAAACAAATTAAGCAGTAAAGCTTAACAAAAACTGGCCACATGAAATTGCAGTGTTTTATTCAATGTGGACTTTGTCACAATTTTCGTGTGATTATTATAACTTTTGTTAATAGACCTAAAAAGTGTAAATAAAATTTAAAGTAGTCAACCTCACGTACCCTCAGCGCAATACGATTTCGCCTATTCCCTTCCCCGATCTCCAAATTAACTGCTCAATTTACTGAAAATGTCGTGTTTGAAAATTTAAAAAATTTAAAAGCCTGATGAACAAGAACAAAGGGGACAGAAAACTGTAAACAACGAAATTTTCAGTTAGTTTTTGTAACAAAACCAATATCAACGTCTGACGAAAACTTAACTGGTCAGTGATTGAATCGTCGCACACAAGATTCTGGCTCATTTGCCGTATAGCAGTACTAGCAAAAGTTACGAGACAATTTTTTTCAATTATAATGTGCACTATAGTAGATATTGTTCAGTACACCACGCATTCAGATTTTTTAGTAGTGTCCTGTTGGTATGTCTGCCATTCCAACTGCATACGTCAATTGTAAAATTTTTTATTCTACCATACGATACGTCGAATTACTAATGCAGTGTGCATTATTATAATTATAATTATATTATAATTATAATTCTATCTCGTATGGGTCCATAAGCATTCAAAAATCTTACACGAAAGCCATACGATGGGATGGACACTTCACAGGTGCGTGTAAAAGAAGTAACGTTAAAACAAAATTTATTCTACCTGGAATAAATCTTTACTATTCTCAAAAGACGAACGACTGCGTAAAATGTAAACACATTTCGATTGCGTGAAGTCGACTTTAAAACCATCCATTAAACAAACATTGATTACAAACAAAAACGTAAGGTGTGTCGTAAAAAAGGGGTTATATGATTGAATTTTCACTTGTTAAAATGTACACGGATAAAAATCATTGATAATTTTCAATTGAAATATTCAAATGTACAAAGTAGATCAAATGTACAATAAATGTTTAAATCCCCGTTTTAAATATTTGATTGGTAAAGCACAGCAGCACTTTAACAGATGCAATTTTCTCAATTGTACATTTGATTATTTCAATTGAAAATTATAAATTTTTATCCGTGTACATTTTAACAAGTGAAAATTCAATCATGTAACCCTTTTTCACGGCACACCTGACGTTTTTGTTTGTAATCCGTGTACCGTTTTTACGGCTATGGCGTCGCGCAACAAAGGTTTATGCATGCTGTCGATTGTTGCTGGCCAATATGAAACAATTCAAGTCAGCTTTGAAAGCCTGCATCTGCGAAATATATACGCAATTCTATCGTTTTTAGCTGCCAATTAACAAGGCAGCTTAGTTTGGTTTAAAAATATATGCGTTTAGCTAATTCTTTCAAAGGGTTTAACGAGCGTTAACCACTCCTGGTCATCTGCCCGAAGCCCCTAATTCTTTCATTTTACCGTTCAACAATTAACTTTTTAGCAAAGACATAACACGTGCACGAAGAATGAATCTGGAGTTTGGTGAGTGGCATTGTTCCCTAAATACAATGATTAAAACAATGTAAAACAATCAAAATGATCGTTTAGGGTCCCGTAACTCCGGAGTGGATCGACCAATCGAAAAAGTGGTCCCTGTAAGGTTGAAGCACAGGGAAATTTTTGGCTCAGATCATGTTTCAGATTTTAGGTAGGTGCAGTAGTTTTTCCGGAAACCGTGTCAGCCAAGAACAAGAACAACAAGTGACAACTTGACGTTTTTGTTTGTAATCCGTGTACCTTTTTTACGGCTATGGTGTCGCGCTATAAAGGTTTATGCATGCAGTCGATTGTTGCATTCACGAAGATCTGGAGTTTGCTGAGAGGCATTGTTGCCTAAATAAAAGGTTAAAGGGTTTAACGAGCGTTAACCACTCCTGGTCATCTGCCCGAAGCCCTAAGGCCCTATGTCTGCAACAGCCAGATTCCCAGGTGGTCACCCACCCAAGTATGAATCCAGCCCAATGCTGCTTTCCCAATGTTGCCTAAATACAATGGTTAAAACAATGTAAAACAATCAAAATGATCGTTTAGGATCCCTTAGGTGGGTCCTTTAGGGTCCCTCTGATAAACGACCTGAAACACTGCGTGCTTACAATATAGCAAAAAAAGCTTATTCTGACACAACTGAATCATGGCATAAAGCCAGAGAAATTGATGCTATCAGGGAGGGTAGCCAATCGGCTCTTTTCAAGCTTTATCACAGTTGTACTTCAGCATCCCGAACCCTTCCACCCATGAAGGTGGGATCTGAATTCATCATGGACACTGGTGAAAAGGCCGAAATATTTTGCGATATCTTCGCGTCTAATACAATCATTGACGATGGTAACCAAAGCCTACCGGCACCACAATTACTGGGATCTTATATTCCATGTACCACTGTCCAGTTCACAGAAACTTCTGTAGTAACAGCCATAAAAAATTAAAACCTAGTTAAGTCTTGTGGACCAGATGGCTTATCGGCCATTCTTCTTAAAAATCTGGGAAATGTCATCAGCAAACCTCTTTCAGTTATTTTTTCGCGATCCTTTGCCCAGACCAAACTCCCAGCTATCTGGAGTAAAGCTAACGTGATCCCAGTGCTAAAAAAGGGTTCAGTCTCTGACCCACGAAACTTCCGACCGATTGCCCTAACCTGTGTCGCGTGCAAGATTATGGAGTCAATAATCCGCGATGCTATTCTTAAATTTCTGATTGATCATCAGGTGATACGCCCCGATCAATTTGGGTTTCTCCCACTTCGATCGACTACTCACCAGTTGTTAGCAGTACTGGACCGGTGGACAAACGCGCTGGATGTTGGAATTCCCGCTGATGTAATTTATTTTGACTTCGGTAAGGCATTCGAGTTGGTTATTCATAGGAAACTGCTTCTCAAAGTCAGTAGTTGTGGTATACAAGGTAAACTGCAGGGTTGGCTTTCAGCTTCCCGGGATAGCCGTACCCAGCGTGTGTTGATTGAGGACACATATTCGTCCTGGGTAAACGTACCATGCGGAGTACCTCAGGGCTCAGTACTCGGCCCGCTGTTGTTCGTAATTTATATCAACGACCTTAAGTTAAGCAATGAAAGCACATATGGATTTAAGTTTGCTGACGATCTGAAGATTGGTGCCGAAAACATATCATCTGGCCCATCCCCTGAGCTCGAGTCACAGATCCAAAGCGTTGTTGAGTGGTCTAATATTTGGCAACTGCCTATTTCCGTCCCAAAATACTTCACTTTCCATGTTGGAACTTTGAATCCAGGTTCCGATTATTTCCTGGACCATGAGCCTCTGCCTCATTCCAGTGAGGTGAGGGATTTGGGGATCTGATTTGCAGGTAACCTTAAGCTTCTCTCCACTGTCGGAAGGTTTTTGCCGCGGCTTTTCGCCGTTCGGCGATTGTTTCAAGATGCTTCACTTCAGGTACTATCGCGACGAAGGTCTGGGCATTCAAGGTTTTTGTGCGCCCCATACTTGAGTACGCAACCCCAGTCTGGTCGCCACATTTGGTCAAGGGTATTGATCTCTTGGAAAAGGTCCAGCGCCGGTTCACAAAGCAATTGCCCGGATTTCGGGAAATCGAATACAGGGATCGTATTTCCAGACTGGGACTTGAGTTGCTGGAACTGCGCCGTATAAAATCTGATCTTATTTTGGTATACAAGATCGTTCATGGATTGATCGCCATTGATCTTCCATTCTTTGATTTTGCCCCCAACATAATCTGTACCAGGGGCCATAATTTGAAAGTGGCTGTTCAGGCTTCTCGCCTTGACGTGCGTCATTATTTTTTTTCAATATAGGGTAGTTCCAATTTGGAATGCACTCAGGACGGAGACTGTAAATGCTCCGACTGTTTTTGCTTTTCGCAGGTTTCTCACAACAGGAAGGCTAAATGTGTTCCTAAAACGGCCGGTAGACAGTTAGGATGTGAATGATCCAGCCTGCCAACCCCCCCCCCCCCACCCTTATCCCAGGAACTGTGTTAGTGGCTCCCCGCCCTTCCGTCATCCTACCACACAATAATGTGGTGAACCAATTTATTTATTTATTTATTTAACTCCGGAATGGATCGACCAATTGAAAAAGTGGTCCCTGTAAGGTTGAAGCCCAGGGAAATTTCTGGCTCAGATCATGTTTCAGATTTAAGGTAGGTGTAGTAGTTTTTCTTAAACCGTGTCAGCCAAGAAGAACAAGAACAAGAACCAGAACAACAGCAACAAGAAGTGATCAGTTTTCAAATTTACGTGTGGCTTCCTACATTTGTTCTTGCACGGAATTGCATAAAAGTTGGTGTAAAGTTTGGAAAAGTGGCTATCTACTATCTGGCCAAGTTTGATCGAAATATATTGAATAGAAACGGAGAAATTAATAGTTTTAATTTTGCTGGAGAGAGGACTTCAATCATGTACACGGCTATCGCCGTGCATGATAAACTGTGAGGATTCTGACCACGCGTACTTTTCCATCTTCTATCGCTGGCGGAAGATTAGAATTCCAAAAGTGTACGAAGCGTGAAGGTGTGATACAAGATAGTTGGATGGAGGATACAAGGTGTGATACAAGATAATTGGATAGAAGTATGATAGCGGCCAGCGTACGAGTTCGCACGCGCTCGTGTGATTCGTAAATGCGAAAGCGTCTTTAGCGTGGTGACGTTAAAGAAGGCGTGCCGATTGTCTCCTTGCACATTTGCTATAGCACGGTAACCAAGACTTTACCGTGGTCAAGACTTTAAAGAGGTCCCAAAAGCCGTCTGCACAACGAAAAAAATCAGTCCACACTCCATTTTTGAACCACTTCTTGTCTAGGGAAAAAGGGACACCCAAAAAAGATGTAATTTTCGAGTTGTGCCGAATGGCCAAACGATGGTGGAGGGGGGGGGGTGCACTTTGCCCGACACTGTAGCCCAGGCAGTTTTAGTCAGAGACGTGAGGAATACTTCGATTTTTTTACCACTGTTTTGGTACAGATTCGTTATTTCCGACTCAGGACTTTTGGTTGTGGTGTGAACTCCATTTTTTCCCATTCCTCTTCCTCCTCCCACACGCAGTCATATTTGTGCCCTGGCTCCAGTCCCGGGGAGCCCAATCGATGGCAGTGGCATACCTCGGTTCTTGGAAACCAATTGACGGATACCATTGCCCTCCCCCCCCACCAATATTTTAAAATAAAAGTTACTATCATCGGTTGAAACCAGAGCACATACTTAAAAACCCTATGTTCACCTCTTTTGTTAAAGGATATCTAAAACAAAACCAACAAGGGTGAAAGAACCCGCCAAGTTTCAGCCAATCAAAGTAGTGACATGAGCGCCAAAATGGCTGCCACCAAGTTGCTACATTAGTTGCCAAGCTAATCCCACAGAGTATTAGATCAAAGGTTAAATCAAAAACCTGACCATTGTTACTATGAAATGTTTTTGAAAAGCGACAATTTTTACAATTACGTGCGGTTGTATACTAAGTGACTCTTTAACCTGCAGTTTAACTAATTTTGTATATCCATAAAAAATTTCAGTACTTGGTGTAAGTGGACGAAACAATTCCCTTCCATGCCATTTGCAGTGTTCTTTAACTAAAAACTAAGTTTTCATTAAAAATATAAAAAAATTATGACATTTTAAGTTATAAAACAGTAGTTCATTCCATTTAAATGACTACAAAATGCGTACTTTACATTTTACATACCTTAAAACTTTTTGAGGCGTACTTTCACGTTAGGAAATTTTGTTACAAGGTTATACATTTTTAGTGATTTCGACGCTTTACCAAATCAGATTTTTTTGTTTGTTTGTTTTGTTTTTAGGACCCTATTACGGACTGTGTGGCTAGGCGGCCAGTGATGCGCAGATACTCAGCACTTTGAATTTATATATAACAGCCTATACGAATCTGACAATGTTGAATGAACTGGCTTGCAGCCAGGAAGCAAGAACCACAACGCTGTTGCGACAAGTAGTGCCATACGAAGATAAGAGTTACATCATGGATAGCTCCTGGTATTACTTCAGTGGTAAAGGAATCTGATTTAAAACAGAATGCCTTTGATAAATACGTTAAGTATACTATAAATGAGATAACGACTGCACTCATACGTCTAAATTAGCTGTTCACACGTCAAAAATTACGAGTATTAATTACGAAGCATCGACTGTATGGTCTGAAAGCCTAAATCCGTTTAAAACAATACATTTTACATGAATTGAAAATTGTTGGTTGTCTTCCAGCCGTCAAAACACCAGCTTGCCTATTACGATACTGCTGCTGCAAAATAATGTGACTTATTATCTAAATGAATTTTAACGGCGCATACTCCTTAAAATGCTGGGAAAAAATGCCTACTCCGCCGCCAAAGAATGTTTTAAGATGCACACCTCTAATTAAACTCTTATTACTAAGGCTTACTACCATCACTGTTTGGGAAACGTTAAGTCTTAGCGCTCTTACATATGCGTACACCTCCGTCGTGCTCAGTGTGTCACCCAAAATGGCGAATTCAATTTCGAGCATGCTTCTGGCGTGAATGGTGAATGTAGATCGTTGCAAGTTACCACATTATTAAAATAAAGGTTGCTTTTACTTACATTATTTAAATACGAGTTAAGTTTTAAAATCGAAGCAAACATAAATTCTAAAAAAAAAAACGAATAGGCATTAAAAAATTTGTTGAGACGTTTTCCATTACCCTGAAATACTGTATTTAACAAACCATTACAGATTAACTGAAACCGTTCTTGAAACAGTTTAACTGAAACTCTTCGTCATCGCTCCGGACCCGACATGAAGCACAGACGATATTATTATTGCTGTAAGCTAATCCAAAGAACGAAAGATGCTTGGTACGACAAGAAGCGCCAATAAGTTTCTTCCCAGGTTACCAATCTGCGTCTGGTTCAGAGCACAGGCAAACACAGTGTCGGCCATGCTGGGGAAAGTGACGTCACAAACTCGAATCGTGCAAAGAGGAATTCTAAAAGGGTGATCTAAACAACAAGCATATTTAAAGAACGCCAGCCAGAAATTTAACGGTCTTTGTGACCGGGTGAGCTCACCAACCATTATTATTAACTAGCTTATAGCCCGTCTAAAGACGGCTGAATTTATCACTAAAATGACGTGGCCTTATTTTGTGGATCTTGACTTACTATCACGTTCTCCCTCTCCTTCTCCCGACGCACTCTTAAGGATGACACTTTTTATGCTGGGATGGCTTGAGTTAAAGCAAATCCTGTTTAACTAATCTTCTCACTGTGATTGATTTCTGAACAATGCGCTTGACACTCGTCAGCCTTGCTGCCCTATCTTTTCAGATTTCAAAAAAGCCATTGACACAGTTGACCATTCCACTCTCCTTTATAAATTACACAAATTGAACTTACCACCGATACTTCTTCTTCTTAAAGAATAGCAGGTTCTGTGTTTCCTTCCAGGGTTGCTTCGCTTACTGGTCGGGCGATCCTTCGGGGTGCCGCAGGGCTCAGTTCTAGGCCCCTTACTCTTTAATATCTTCATCAACGGTCTACCTCTTTGTTTACACCATACAGTCACAGCTTTGTTTTTGCTGACGATTTTCAAATCTGTCGTGTCATTCGTTCAACCACTGACCACTTGCTTTTTTAATCAGAACTGAACTGCATTGCTCGATGGGTTCACAATATTTGCATGAGTTTTATATCCCTTCTGAGGATTCAATTGGAGACCTTGGCATCATGGTTGATAACAAACCTAATTTTCATCAGCAATGTGCTGTTGCAGCTAAAAAAAAAAAAAAAAGCAATCCCTACTGATCGCCATTTCAACTGTAACCTCTTTGCTACTCTTTATATAGTTTTATTTTGCCCACATTTGCAATTTTGTGTTCAATTCTGGAGGCCGTATTACATAAAAGTCAATAGACATTTTTGAAAAAACACAACAAGAGCCCATCAAGGCTTGGGTTATCTTTGATTCCTTAAGAAATTCGTCCACACAATATCGATCTTCCCACCTTAACCAATCGTTTTAATAGAGGCGACTTGATTGAGAATTTTTAATTTGTTAATTAAACATTACTCCTGTGTTTCTCCTACCCCGTTTTTTTTTACTTTGTCAAATATTCGTCCTACGCATGGTCACACATTCAAACTCGCCCTTCTTAAATCCCATGGCTAAATACAGATGCAAACCTATTTACGTTGCCTTTTGGACTTGTATGTCAGACTGCCTGAGCTGAGAATCGAACCCAGAACCTTTGGAACTAAAGGCCAAGGTCCTACCGCTGAGCCAGACTGACACGGCCGCGGCAGTCTAGCTCAGCGGTAGGACCTAAGCCTGTGGTTCCAAAGGTCCTGGGTTCGATTCCCCGCTCAGGCAGTCTGGTATATAATTCCCAAAAGGCAACGTAAATAGGTTTGTATCTGTATTTAGTTATTTCTTGTGAGCCTTTGGCTTTCCCGTCTTTAATAAATTCCCTGGCGACATCAAAAAATACTTTTTTTTTTCCAATGAAGTCACTCAACCATCCAATAACCTTCCGGATTACCTTGTGTTTTCCAAGTCCACCACGCATTGAAAGGTGCGATTTGTGAAATTTTTCCTTGAGGCTTTATTTTCCTGTTTGTTGTTTCTGTTGGGCATTTTGAGCATTGTTCCTCTGTATTATAGTATTAATATCATACGGTTTAACTTACACGAATGCATTGATTCTGTAATTAAGCTTCAAGACCGAGTTGCCTCTATGTGCAAGAATACAACGTGGCCATTTTTTTTCTAGATTTTCTATCAATCCGTCATCTGTATGTTTACAGAACTATACATAATTTTCGATAAACGGTACTCATTATTCAACACGCAAGTAACCAATTATCGTATTAGGAATTTTTATACGCAAACCAGCTAGGTATGAGTCACTATGAAAACGATTTGCCAGTCCGATGCAGCCACATGTTAGGTGGCAAGAACGTCGTATACACTATAAAAACATGAGTTTAAAACAGACACATTCCATACACATCGCAGAAAACGTTTTCAGACGATTTTAGCTGAAAAATACATGGAACCATTTCACAAACATCATGGGCTAAGAAGAAAACCTCGGCAAAACATGAGCATTTTATAGTGCTGCAGGCGTTAAATACGTTTAAAATAAAACACAAGCGTTTAATGCGAAACAATTTGTAAAAATCTCCTTCTTCAAACACATGTAATGACAAATGTGATAAAGTAAAACCGTTTCATTATACATGCACATGTCATTGCAAACTGTGCTGCGAGAAAACGCTTGTTTTAACTTATAAAAACACTTTTATTTTAAACACTTTCGTCGCTTGCGTTTTAATCATGTATTTATTAATTGTTGCAAACTGAATGCTATAGTCTTTCACTTTATACGCATTTCACGTCTACATTTTACGTCTCACATTTCGAAATGTGTCTCCCAGCCCATGCTGTTTATGACAAGTTTTTATGCATGTTCAGCAGCTATGGTCAGTTTTTTCCAGGAAGAAGGAAATTTGGGGCCATATAGAGGGACATGGTCATATATTTTTCAGGCCCATCAACGAGGGGTTCACACAAAAAAATATTAGCCACAGGAAGAGAAGTCATTTTTGGGCCTCCATAAATGACACTTCATCGGTCAAATTTTTGAAAACGCCTCTCCTCTGGCGCACAACGTGAATGTTTAAAAGGTTTTAAAACGTCAGTATCTGTGCTTATACCTATAGCGTAGTTTTTTCAATGAACTTTCTAGAAAAGTCTTGCCGCCTAGTTCTTTGGCTTCTTGTCTTTCTGGTGTTGGCTATGTTTGGGGGTATGGGCGGACAAGCAAACAGTGCTTTCATCATATACACTGTATGAAACTCGACGGGAGTGAGCAACATCGATGTTTTATAGAACACTAGCTGCCCTGGCGTAACATACGCCGGTCTAGTCTTACCCCTATTGTGCGGTCTGAATATCGCCATCCCTGCTCCCCCTCCCTTTGAACCCTTACTGATTTGTGTTATGGAAGTAAATGTCTATTTTCAATGGAGGACTTGTCTCCGTTCTGATACCAAGCCCAACAACGGTCGTGCATGCAGTGATTGTTACTCAACCAACTTTGAAACTCTTCAAGTCGGCACTAAGAGCTAACATTATTAAAACAATATTTCGATTGTTACTGATTGTTACATGCCACACCCGTTTGTTTGACATTATCGGTCGCTTGCCCTCTTTTATTGTAGTGCATAATTCATAATGAAGAATTTGCTTGCCCAACCTAAGCGTATCTAGACACACGCTACTGTGTCGCCGCCAAGTAACAGTAGATTATCCCATTGTAGACATCCGATTGTTAAAAATTGATTGTTAATGATAAAAAGGCGGCTCACTAGCAGACATGTGTCTGTTAACTGTAAGCAACTGAAAGCATATTTTGGCATGTTGAGGATAAATCCCAATGCGACAGAAATGTTTCAAATTGTGGAAAATGTAAGGAGAAGGGTCAGAGATTAAGAAAAACTAAAATTTAAAGGATGGTGTCCATCAATCATAGAGAAAAAGATGCGTGAATGACGTTGTTTTTATGTTACTGTCTAGCTAGCTAGCTAGCTAATAAGATTTTTCCCATTTTAAATCCCATAGACTTTTTGTTCATGGCTAGCGCAAAATTGCGAAGACCTACGTACCTGAATTTTTGCACACGGATGGATGGTGATCTGAGGATAGTCCTTTTGTTGGTTTGGGGGTTGTAGGGGTCAGGACAACTGCGTGGGAGGGTTTTGAAATTTGCCACCGGAGAATTTAAATTTTGTTTCTTTTCCAAGTTGCAACCAAAGATTTTAAACAACAATGGCTTGAACAATCAAGACTGGTCCTTAGATTTATTGTAAAAGCCTGGACGAACTAAAAACTGAACTGTAACGAAGGACAAAATAAAGAAACGTTAACGTTGCCGTGGATTGCGTAAGAATAAAGGGATGCACGTTAGATGATGGTTACGCAACAATACGAGCATACACGAGCTAAGGGTTTTTTTTTGTTAATAACCCAAAAAACAAAATGCTTCGCGTTCTGCTGTGTTACTAACAGAGACCTTCGGGGGTTTCTGCATGACTAAATGTGACCGAAATCTTGAAAAATTAAGGGGAAGTTGCAGGGATAAACAAAACAACTGAAGGGAATGCGCTGATTGAGTGAGCGAAGCGAACGAAATCAGCGATTCTTAGTCAGTGTGTGCAAAAATGAGATTGAAGCATCCTAAACAGACGGTGTAACCTTATGTACGTTCACAGTCCTATGAAAGTTGTGATATCCACCCAAAACCAAAACTGGTAGAAAAACCCGCCAAGTTTCCAAAAACGGTCGGCCTTTGAAGGTAGTGATATCATTCCACCAAGGAAAGGCCGCCAAGGTTAATCCTATTAGCTAAGTTAATCGCACCGAATAATACTTTGGACGTTAAATGAAAACTTGAAGATTGCTACCGCTAGTAGCAATCTTCAAGTTTTCATTTAACTTTCGAACTATTAGTATGTGCGATTAACTTGGCTAATAGGATTAACCTTGGCGGCCTTTCCTTGGTGGAATGATATCACTACCTTCAAAGGCCGACCGTTTTTGGAAACTTGGCGGGTTTTTCTACCAGTTTTGGTTTTGGGTGGATTATATATATAGATTTTTTATTCAACCTTGTCCTTTCGTTCTAAGCGAGACACGTTTTCCTTGCAACTAGTAGTAACTTCTTGGTGCGAAGTGCTACTTACTTAATTTAGCTACAAGAAATCATCTGCAGACAGTCGCAATAGGATACGAAAAGCTAATTTTTTTGGGTTGGGATGAGGTCACATTATTTTTGACCTTGTTTGGGTGTTAAGATTTCCTCATGGTTTTCAAGGGTGAGTCATCGAAAATTTGGTGGTTACGTTTTATTTCCTCCACCCCGACTTCCCCCCCCCCCCCAGACCTAAATAATGTCTGGTCCCTATAATCTTCTAAAAACGTCTTGTGCACGGGTAGCCGCGACCACTGGGGCGTCAAATTCGATAGGCGACTTGGCCCCGGATGTACATCTCTGGCTTCTTACAGACTCGGGTTCGACCCTGGTGAAGGGAAGTGTATATGTACGGGTCTTTCTCTGGTTGTTTCCCGCCCGTTACTCGAGGGTTTCCTCCGGGTACTCCGGTTTCGTCCATAATGCGGCAAAAAACAACTGACACGATGATGGTTCCTTCTACTTAAAATCTGGCGCTTTCATAACCGAAGCAATTTAATGCTCGTATGGCTGAACCGACTCAATTTTTAAACATTACCAGAATTTTTGGGGGAAGAAAAAAAATAGGGTGAAGGGAGGAGCCAACCCGGGGATTTGAACCGTGAAACTTCCGATCACCGTAGGGGCCGAAAGATTGTCCAGAATTGTTCCCAGAGCCGCTGAAGGAGAATGGTAGCCTCTCACGCTACCCTGGCCGGCATTCCTGGCGGGGACTTTGCCAAGGTCCCCTTTGACCAGATCCGCAAACCTCCAACAACCAGGCTGAGCTCTCTTACCGCTCAGCCACGATGACCACATGTTTATGCAGTGTAGTGTTCAGTTTTTAATATGCCAAACACAAACTGTTTTTAAACCGTTTGCTCCTTCTTACATTCATTCTGGACGCCGATATTCCTGTCATATGTTTAAAAAAATGGATTCACACAATATAGTGCAGCTGTTTGAGTTTTCCATCCCATTTGCCACTTTCTCCATGTAGACCAAATTCCACACAATACGATTCATGATTTATGGCTTCATGTTACCGTAGCGTAAAGACACTTTGCTAATTCCCGTGCTAATAATGCCTTGGATAGTATGTTGGTAGCATGACATGAAACACGTTGGCGTGTTTGTATGTGAGGTAATGACCTTTTAATAGCCTTTTTGTCTTTGGTCAACGGAACAAGAACGTAAATCATGGTCGAGAGACAGCGAATGCAGAAGCGCCACAGTTGAACAAAAACACAGTTGGCGAACAACATTTCAGAGAGAGAATTTTTGAAACTGGACCCAATTATTCATAGATAACGAACAAACAATTACCTGTTAAATGCTTATTTAAGAGTGGCCCATAAAAACACGTTACCTCACATTTTTCCGTGTCTAAACTTTTTCTGTTTTGAAAAATAAGCAGAAAAAAAAACAGTTTGGGGCTCAATTTTCTGGATCGAAAATCGAGTTCCGAGTCCGAAAAACCGCCTCGTAATTTATGGTCGTAAAAATGGGGCACGAAAAAAAAAATAAGAACCTACAATTTTCGTTCGGTATAACGGCGACGCCACACGCAAATCTTTTACTTTTACGTGCGGTGTCGTGAATGCACCGCAATAAAATTGAGTTTTTTTTTTACGGTTCTTTTAAAAGAAATTTTTCTAAATTTTTCGGACACTGAATTGGATTTTAGATCCATGTAAATTGTCCCTATTTTTAATTGAAAAAAAGAACAACAAATTTGAAAACCGTAACGAATTTAAGGATTTCTGGTCTCGCAATTTTTTTTATAGACTATTTTACACTGTTAAAATGTTTCGACTTGGAACATGAGCCTACTCTTTTACGGAAGAAAGACCTGGAAACAAATTACCAACTCGTTGTGCTGCAAAATTTACCGAACAATTTTCCAGTGAGTACTTACTGCTCATATCTGTCCTAATCTGGCTAATCTACATTGTTAATATCGTCAGCGAGCGAGGACTATTGCTTCAATGGCAGCAATGCCGTATGCGAAACAGCTCGTGACTAGCTCTTCTGCAATCTGGATAATAGAAGCAATCGACGGATATGCGATGGGGACATCCTTAGATTAGTTAGACGGGTTAGACAAGTCTTCACGGGTTAGACAAGTTACCCCATTCTCATCGCCATTTGTAGGGCATTTGGCCTAGTGGCTGAGTTGCCTAATATCTACAAGGTAAACATCAAAGAGTCACAATGGGGGAATGACACGGTTTATTCTTTGACACTTGCTTAAATACATAATATGTGACAGGTGATCACACATGTGATCAACCAGTTCATTAATTTACATGGTTGTTGGACTTATTCGTGGTGTAGTCACGAATGACGTCACGGAGAGCATTCTGTTATGACGTATATAGAGCATTGCAGCACATACCCTACAACTAGATTCCTACCATCCACTTCATCCACCCGAACATCTTCTTCCCCTATCGCTCCCCCCCCCCCCCCCACGCCATTACAAACTTTACTTTGTTGGTACCATAAATAGGCCTATTTTCCTGTATCCCGAAAGCATCTTCTTCCTCATCAAAAGATTGGACCAAGAATTTACTAACAAATAAACCAGTCGCAGTGTCTGGGGATTGCAGTGCAGACCAGTGTGCGGCCATTTAGATCGTCAGAGGCTACGACAAGTGTTTGTTTATTAGTCTTCTTACGGCAGTTTTAGTTCACGTTAATTATTAATGTTTCATACAGCCAGCAAATTCAAAATTCTATAAAAGCAGTGGTGTCCAGCCAAAAGGCCAAAACTAAAGAAAGTAGTACCCAATTTCCAAAACGTGTCTACCTTGAAAAGTCACATCATTCCTCCAAAGAAGCCGGCTTCGATCAACTTTCTCCTGCCAGTTGCTTTGTGAACTCAAACGTCACTAACTTCCGTGAGTCAGGTGTTGGTTAGGATTGAGTGATCATAGCAGGGGTTAGAAACTTGGTGGCAGCCTTTTTGGCAGAATGATATCGCTACTTTACAAGGTGAACTGTTTCTGGGGACTTGACGATACTTGGGCTTACACAGTCTTTGGGTTTAGATAAAAGGTGACATCCTTAATTGTTGCGCAGTGGAAGGAGTAAAATAAACTCAAATTGTTGAATTTTTAACTACAATTCTTAGCGTAAAGTCCTGGGTGGTCAGGGCGCGTTTACGCAACCGCTCGCTTTTGCATTCTCGCAGCTAGAAGCTAGAAAAACCTCAAATTCCAACATGGCGGCGGTTTTATGTCTGCCGCCTCGCAACGAAAACATCAAATAACCTGAGTTCAGAAGCGTTTGGGAAAATTGTTTCGTCATGAGGAATTTTTTATATTATTGGCACGGATTATAAGACTGCAAGTATTTACTCAAACGATGTCGAATTTAGCTTATCCATTTAGCGTTGTTACCATGGCAATGTCACCGTTGCCATCGCGATTGAGTTCTAGCTGCGAGAATGCAAAGGCGAGTCGGTGCGCAAACGTGCCCTTACTTCTCACAACTATAAGCTACTGGTGATAGAACTTGCCCATCTTTAATGTTTTGTTTTACTTTCCTTTAGAAAATCGTGGGATTATTAACATTGTGGTAACCTTACGCCATTTTATACATTAACAACGTCTCGCTGTCAAAGTCTTACTGGTTTTTTTTTCTAATGTCTGACGGCTGCACGTCCACAAGTCCAGCTCTTGTGGTTGAATGTCTACAGGCCGTGCCAAAACTTGCAGCGTTATGGCAGTACTAAACCGCGTATATCTGGACAGTTCACGATTCTGCCGCGTGGGTTTGTGGCTAGCGGCATTTAAAGTGCTTTGGCTCTTTCCACTCAACTCTTGCAGGTAGGTCACAAAGCTCTCGGTAAAATGGCTTCATGACATATAATTACCCACGGAACTCTCAACCGTTTTCAAAACATAAAACATTGAAAACCTTTGGTGGCCATGAGTTTAAAACACACACCGAGTTGTGTTTTTTCACTACGAATCAGGCAAGCCAGATGTTTAAACTTTCGACCAAAGGCCAACTGCGTTATTTCAGTCGGCATTATTCTTAAGAAACTCGCTTGTGTGGATTAGGGCGCGTTTACGCAACGAGACCTTCTCGCTCGCCGAACGCTATTTGCCAGTCAACCGTTATTTATTTACGATTAGTTTCCCGTTTCTACTAAATGAATGCGGTAATAGATAACAACTTTAATGTATTATAAATAACAACATAGATAAAGAACAAAGTACAACAGTAATTTTAAACATTGCTACATCATTGTTGTCATTTCACGCTATTTCCAAAATTTGCTATTCTCGCTCAAAGAACAGCTTCTAGCAGTGATCAGACGACGGTAGAATAAACAGCTGCTCGCAGCGAGAATTCAAATTCCAACATGGCGTCCATTTCGGGGTTATCGAATCCCGGCATTCAGAAATCAATCCGTCGTCTTGGACTGCAGTAAAATTGTTTTCTTGTTGTCATAAATCGACGCTGTCATGTCACACGCTTCGCACGTCGTGTCGTGAGGCACGAAGAGAAAATTTATGTCCGTGTACGTCGTATTGTGGAGAAGATCTGTATCCGTGGTTACCAGGTATAGACAACTCGAAAGCCGCATTCTCCGGTAAAGGCGAGAAGCAGCCAACACATTTTTTAGTATTGACTAAGTAAAAGCTAGTGAGCGAGAAAATTATCACTGCGTAAACCCGCCCTTAAAAAGGGGAGCTGTCTTTGATCTTGTATGATTGTGATCGTACTATCATCGAGTAAAGATGAAATATCATTGTCGAATCGATTTTATTGAAGCAATTGTAACAAAACTTCAAATTCTTCCCAACGACTAAGAATGAACTACTTCGATAACAACCCTTTCGTAGCAGATTATGGAACTACAAGTGATTACGGAAAGTCCCCCAAAATACACGGTCGTCTCAGCACCACCAAACACATCAACCAAATTTTTCATTTACTGGATGCCAAGACTTGGTAGGTAGAGCCATCTATTGCTGGCAAGCAGCGAATTTATGAAATTGACATGGTTTCTAAAGTCTGTCCATAGATGACGCTAAGCAGCAACCCTCGTCGATTTGAAGCTTAAGAGCGTTATTTAGGATATTTGGATTACGTCATTAAAGCGTAAATTAATTTCGTAATTGTAGAACCTTTTTTATATTGTCTTGTACTTTTACATTCATGGTAACTTTAAGGGTCATGGTGGCAAACGAATAAACAAACACTTTAGTCTTACTGCAATTTTACACTTCTGTACAGCAGAAACGGCTGGAAAGACTACAGCAAGATTTTGTCTTTCCGTCCGTAGCCTTGTTTTCAGTGATCAGACGACAGTCAAGTGGACTTTAAAAAACACGGAAAATTAAAACATCGTTGCTT
>JAHWFP010245176.1:0-26198 GCA_023313725.1 Lithobius niger | reverse complement strand
ACTTTTAGAATTGCAGCTAAACTGTAAAACAGTGCAGTTGACGGTCACAACTGATAGTTTAACACAAGAGACCCTAGGCTGACCCTCACTAATCTAGCTATCGCCAATGTTAACAATAGAAACAAATCCTTTAATCTTCAGTCTATGTCTCGCATCTGATGTTTGCTAATTGGTATTGTTGCATAATAACAATGTTTAAAACAATGTAAAACAATCAATCTGGTGGTTTAGAGCTCCGTAACCCCTGAACCACTTGACCAATTAGAAAAGGCCTTATGCAAAGGGCACATCTACAGAGCAATACCTGTAAAATGAGCTAAGAACCAGCTTTATAGGACAAATGGTTTGACCTGTAGAGAGGACAGACGAAAGTATCCCCAGAACAACAACAACAACAAGAAGCTGAACAAGAAGTTGTCTATTTGGCCCTTGTTTGCATCTCGGGTTTGGCTGGACCGAATTTCACAATTTTTGGACTGCAGACAGGCCTTTACTAGTCAAGGCTAGATTCCAAATTTGGTTTAAATATGTTTACTTTTGACGGAGTTATAAGCTCTCAAAGTTGAGAGTTTAACACAGAGGTCCTAGGTCGACCCTTACTAACACTGGCTATCGCCAGTGTTAATTAATACCTTGTGTGAGGTACAATAAAAACACATCGTACAATTTAATATTTGTTTAATAGATAGCTTGCATGCACAAATGGATAGTTATATACAATTTGTGTAAGGATTGTTAGTACTGTTACTTTTAAGTTCATCTGCCCCGTTACTATAAGGTATTAAAAAAATTTTTGTCAAATTCGTTTTAGCGACGGGAGTTCACCAAGTTAGGACCCATACGTAAACGGGCTAATACCACCTCTGCCCGGCGACTGCAGCGACAAGCCGAGTGCCATTCCTGGACAGTGCCTTTAATAGACCCATTTTGGGACGCAATCCTTTTGACCGACCAGCGAGCTGGAGGACAATTCGAGGAGAGTGAGTGTGAGATTTGCGATTTTCAGGTATTCCGTGTTCTGGATCTGGAAAGAGAAAGACGTCTCAAGTACTCATGCGAAGTTTAGGTCGGTGCCATGCCTTAACGGATTTGAACTGCTCGTTTTGTATGGCAAATTCCGTGAAGTAATCGTGTGATAACTTGCTATTTTTTTTTTGATTTCGCAATTCGAACCGAAAACACAGGCTGAACTTTGTACAATTTTCCCTGAGTTTTGTAAATGTGTTTAATCCGAAAGGTTACTCCACGTGAAGACTGCACTAAGTGTTAAATCTTGCGACGATTGTTCTTAGTTCATCCATTAAAATCGGGCCAGAACGCACTTGTTCAAAGCAAAGGGATGACACGTCACTACAATAAAATAGGGCCACAACCATATTGGCAGCGGCCCTCCAACCTTAGGGCGCGTTTACGCAACGACTCGCCTTTGCATTCTCGCAGCTAGAAGCTAGAAGTCATCTGAAATTCCAAAATGGCGGCTGTTTTAGCCCTGCCAGCTCGCAACGAAACGCGTTTATAATTGAGTTTAAAAGCCATTGGGAGAATTGTTTCGTCAGGAGGGATTCTTTGTCGTATTGTCACGAATTATAAGACAGCAAGCATTTTCTCAAACGATGTCGGATTTACCTAATCCAGGTAGCATTGTTACCATGGAAACGACATCTTTACCATCGCGATTACATTCTAGCTGCGAGAATGCAAAGGCAAAGTAAACCTTATTAGAATCACTGTCCCGTTTGCGTGAGCGCTTCGTTTGCTGAAGCGCTCATGACTGTTCCGTTAGCAGGCGCTGAGAAAGTGGTTCGAAGCAACGCGAAGCAGAAAAATTGGTGCTTTTTTGGCTTAGATTCAAGATGGCCGCTCCCTTGTACGTGGACGCTATCTAAATGCCGTGAGATATTGGTTAATTTTTTAGCCTAAAGGTCGACTCTATTAAGACTAACAGACACCATACCGATAATTAGTTTTGTGTGCTCGCTGAAACACTAATTTAAAAAAAGAATTTTCAAAAAATAACGTTGCATTTCTTAATTTCCTATTGACGTGTGCAGCGAGTGAGTGCTTCGTTCGCAAGTACGTGCATAGCCACACATTTTGAAACATACTTCGTAATTGTTAATTGTTTGCTTAGTTTGCAAGACTGAATCCCTTCACTGCAAACAGCCCAAATAAATCTACATCGTCTATACAGTGCTGGAAAACAACTGGCGCGCGCGTTTTTTTTTACTAGGCGCCCAAACGAGTTATTTTTATAAAAACGCCGGCCATCTTGTATCCTACTACGATCGTCCCGTTTGCTCGCAAAGCGCCGAACGTCTACTGGTGACGTCAGCATTGAGCCAAGAAAGCTATTTGCTGAAGTGCTTTGCCAAACGGATCGCACGGATACTAACGACATGGAGCACTACGCATTACACGAAATAAAAAAAAAGGCACCCAATATTTCGAAGATTAAAAACTTGTCTTCATTTTCAAAGGTAAAACATTAAAATCACGGGACACACCACTACAGAAACTTCGGAAGTTTCTGTAGTGTTGTGTCGTGTGATTTTAATTTTTTACCTTTGAAAATGAAGACAAGTTTTTAATCTTCGAAATATTAGGTGCCTTTTTTTAATTTCGTGTAACGCGCAGTGCTGCGTGGGTTTTTATTTAAATCTAAGCCGCCTTTTTTTTTAAACTTGTTTACAAGAGTAAAACCTCGCAAATTGCAAGCTACCGTACTTCGATATTTTTTCCACTAGTTTTCCGAAGGCTTAGTTTCAATTTCGCTCATTTTCTGCCAGATGTAGGGTTGTGTAGCAATATTGATACATTCTGCAAGAGAAGTGCATCCACCCCCCCCCCCCAACCCCACCTTAAAAAAAATCGAAAGTTTTACATAAGGTTACCAATAAAAAGAGTTTGCTATGTTTAAGAATAGTTCTCAAAATAAGCCTGAGTTTCCTAGAAGTTTCAGAGAATTTGCTTTTTGTAACGTTCAAGAGCACTAAAATTGTTGAAGATGAGTTTTTTTTTTACAGGAATTCGAGGGAATTAAGGACCCCCCGCCCCCATCCCTACTCAACAGGATTTAGTGACAGTTCTTTGCATGTTATAATAATAATAATAATAATAATAATAATAATAATAATAATAATAATAATAAGACACTTTATTGCCACAAGAAGCAATGCGAGAGGGATGGATACCATATTGACACCACTAACTCCCTACCGGTACCGCAAGAAATTTTTTTAAGGTATAGTTCCTACAAAAAGTGCCGCAAAACAGCAAGAAAACGCATAATATAACAACAAAACAAAGCAAACAAGATGCACTAACACTGCATTAGTAATTCGACGTGTCGTATGGTAGAATAAAAAAAATCTGTAATTGACGTATGAAGTTGGAACGGCAGACATACCAACAGGACACTACTAAAAAATCTGAATGCATGGTGTAGGCTACTGAAGAGTACCTACTATATTGCACATTAAATTTACAAAAAATTGTCTCGTAACTTTTGCTACTACGATACGGCAAATGAGCCAGAATCTTGTGTGCGACGATGCAATCACTGACCAGATAGGTTTTCATCGGACGCTGATATTGGTATTCTTACAAAAAAACAAACAAACTGAAAGCTTCGTTGTTTTACAGTTTCCCGTTCCCGTTGTTCTTGTTCATCAGACTTTTACATTTTTAAATTTTCGAACACCATATTTTCATAAATTCAGCAGGTAATTTGGTGGGGGGGGGGGAGTAGGAGAAATCATATTGCGCTGAGGGTACGTGAGGTTGACTCATACTTTAAATTTATTTACACTTTTTACGTGTATTAACAAAAGTTAAAATATTCACACGAAAATTGTGACAAAGTCCACATTGAATATAACACTGCAATTTCATGAGGCCAACTTTTATTAGGCTACTCAATACAAAGTACTTGTTTTACTAGCGTTTTATAATTATCTATAGCTACTTGTTTACTTGTTTACAATCGCTAAGTGGATTCCACACAGGCACCACTCTAAGGAAAAAGAAAGACTTCCTGCAATTAAGTTTAAGTTTAGAGATCACTAGCCTGAGGCAGTTGCCCCTGGCACGAATATAGGTGCTGAATTCAAGCAGCGGGATATCGTGTGGTAGCAAGCCGTGGACAATCTTAATTGTCAGGATCCAGTCTGCTTTTGATCATCTCATTTCGAGTGAGTCAAACCCAAGTACCCTGAGGCGTTGGCAATAGGATAGACCATTCAAACCGAGTAGACTCGTTGAACAACGGCTGTGTACAGAAGCAATTTGGTCGATGTCTTTCAAGAGACTAGGTGACCAAACCTGGCTCGCACACTCAACAAGTGGACGGACAACAACTTTAAAAGCCCAAAGTTTGGTTTTCAAATTCCCCGATATACGAAACATCGCTGCACAAGCGCAGCTTGGCGGTGGGCCTGGGATGCAATAGCTTACGCAAATGCAAATGTTTATCCCAAAACAAATGTTTTGCAAATGTTTATCCCAAAGCACATTTTACACATTCTGTCTTGGGCGGCATGATCACTTAGAAGAATCCTAACCCCGCCAGTTAACTAATCTAAATAGTAGAACGATAATTCAAAGAGTCGTGGCCCAGGCAAACATAGTGCCACACACACCCCCTCCCCCCGTCATCCTACACGCGCTTCCCTCCCCCCCCTGGGCCCCGGTTTTTTTTTGTTGTAATTTACGTTTCCCTTTCAGTTTTAAGACAAGGCCATACTACGTCAGTTCTTTTACGAGAAAAGCGAGTGGCGTAGTTGAATACCGTGCACTACATAAGTCATGGCGAAACCAGCAGCTCGCTAAGAAGAGAAATGAAAGAAATTATTCTACACCATGTTGGCAAACAATAATTATCCCCCCTGCTGTCTTCAAGTTCCTGGAGGACCACCCACCCGCAACGCTGGACAGCCTGACTGACGAACTGCTGTTATCCAAAACTCAGCTCCCTGAAGTCCAGCAGTTTTCATTTTCTCCCGAGCTGATTCGATGGATGGTTTTGCAGACTGAGTCTCAGAAAGATGGACGTTCTTATAATTGGGGGAGGATGACGAGCAAGATGGCGGTGCACCGAAGACAGGGACTGTTGTTGGCACCATTTACCAAAGAGTAGGCTATTTGGCAGTTCAGTGCACGAATGCTAATACACCTACGAAGAGGACAGAGCATTTACTGTTCATAGCCTATTTGTTGTTAAAACTTCGGGTTGGACAGACAAATAATTAAAGGCGCGTCAATGTGATTGGTTTGTTAGCGAAGCAAAATTGGTTGCAACCACCATAGCTCGTTTTACAGACCTCTAGTCTCTCTCTCTCTCTCTCTGCTAGCGATTTCTCTCAATCCGCATCAGATCGGGATTAAACTTCGTAGGAAGTAAGGGCTACGTGGGTCTGTGTGGCGCTGAAATTTTCAGCATTTTCTGAACGCGGCAACATGGAATAATTCATACATCGCCGTGCTGATTCACCATCAACGCCGCTAGCGGCATAGGAAGAAAACACGCCGTTGAATCATGGCGCTACTGCAGTACCTGCCGCGTCTTGGATGAAAAATAGCACACGTTTCTAGATTGGCCAATATGGCCGCTGAAAGCGGCACTGAAGCGATTGATTTGTCCCGCTGCCGCTTTGTGTCAGCCGAGGACGGCACGTATACTGTTAAAATAATAACAACGTTCCTTCCCTTCAAATACTTTCTGGATACACGGAATGTGTCGGGTTTTTGCTTAAAGGTACATTCCTACCGGTTGACTTTCCCGTATGGCTCAGTTTGGAAACATTAGTTCAGACGTTTGTAAATGTTGCAAAGACATTCATTTTCCTATTTTTCTTCTCGCGAGAAAAGGGATTGCTACATTCACTCTAACCTAGTAAATGTCGTCAACGCTATTTCGAGCAGGATGCTCGAACTTAGTAAGAAGGTAATGTCCTTTTAACTGTGACAGAGTGATAACTTTAAAAACCTTTAAAAATACTTTCACATATAATAAATATTTCTCACGCAGAGATAAAATTAAAATTACGTAGATTTGCGTAAGATTCACCGATGCGATTTGCTTGGCCAATTCCCGAACAGACCTTGAAGAAACGGGCAACTCGTGGCGGCCATTTTGTCTACCACCCTAATATTGTTGTAGGTCGAGTCGAATAGTTTACCGGCCGTTGTTGGATCATGACATTAAGCCATTCAGCCCGATCTGCAATGATTTTAGGAGGTAAACAATGTGGCAGCCCCGATGCGACGTTGCCGAGGGCGTTGCTGAGAGAAACAGACATGATCAACAGCACAGCCAGTCGGTAGAACACGGGATTTGTTCGCAAGTTGCCACATCTGTTGGGGGCTACAGGCAATTTTACAACTAATAATTCTTATTTTACGGATTTGTGTGGCAATTTTCTATTTGCTTTAAAGGGATGTACCTCCCAGCACCATTTTTCTCGATCCACCGCATCAAGTACGACCCCAAAGGTCTATTTCCTTACTGTTAGTCAATCTCTTGGGAGGTTTTCTGTTGAATAATTGTCAACTTTATTTACTGTATCCTACACGTATATGATGCTTTGCGTGCTTACAATAATCATGACGTTTCATCTCCGTGTGTGCATATACTAATTTTCTAATAATTACCATGAAATCTAAAAGACTAGTGCAGTAAAAATTAAAATTAATTATTCCAATAGATCGCCGAAGCAAAATTCTAAGACACTAGCCTAGAAAATTATAAATTGTGATGTTAAAATACGAGAATCATTCCGGTTTGTGACGACACAATCTTTAACATGATGCTGTTTCGTGTACTGTTCCCAAAGCCAACCGAGACAGCAGCTACGTTCTTCGCAGCGACCTTGGCTCTAGTAAATGCGCGGATGGCGATCTACGCGTGGCTGTTATAAGGCAGGCGGAATGTTATAAGACAGGCCTGGTGTCCCTTTAAAATAATTTTTAAATATTTTGTAAGATATTTTGTAGTTAAGTTGGGGTATTTATCTACGCTTGGAATAAACAGCTACACGTTCGTGCATCAGGAAAGTGTTTCAAGGAAAGAGCGGAAGCTTCTCAGTTGGCATTCTTTTGGGCTGTAACTATCGCCCTCGGCTGGCAAGAAGCAGCAACAGGACAAATCAATCGCCTCAGTGGCGCTTTCTTCGGTGGCCATATTGCCCCATTTAGCCGCGTATGCTAGTTTGCACCAAAGATCCGGCCGCTAAGCGTGTTGTAAAATCATGGTCGAATTTATTAGTTCAGTTTCTAGTGGGAAATATCTACCCATTACGAGCCACAGACGAACCTGTACAAAAATGTACTTTGAAAGTGGATCACTACTGCATGAAATTGAATTTAACCGAGATTTCGAAGACGTTTTGAAGACGTAGAAGCGTAAAATCAAAAACAGTTTCCAATATGTGAGTGGGTGAGAATTATAGTTTAATTCGGTTGCCCTCGAACTGGGCAAGAACTCACACGAACATGATATAGCAACAGTATTTTAATTTTCAACGCTAATGTTGGCGTCTTGTACACCTACAAGGTTGCGGCCATCTTGGTAAGTGATGTCTCACACACACACACACAAAAATCAGTTGTAAAGCTGCTGGACCCTCTCTGCACTAACGACTTGGTTGCAGCAGGTGGTTGCAATTGTATTAGAAACAACGCATTCCAAACCTTCGCAATCTGCCTTCCTTCCAACGCTTGGCCGACGTCAATAACGCCAACATGGCGCCAGCCAACATCCGGTTCTCGTCTGAATGAGAACTGATGAGATTTGCCAAAGGCCAATACTACAATATACTTATTTATTTATTTTATTAAAAAAAAATTGTTGTAACCTCTCCTATAAAGAACATGACAACAATTTCAGATTAAAACAACAATTTCACGAATCTCATTCAGGCGAGAGCATAGGAGAGTGCGAGAACTGGGTACAATCGTGGGCGCCGCCATATAAAAAAAATATGGCGGCACCTGGTTGTATTCCGTTCTCGCCTCTCCTCTCACCTGAATGAGACTCGTGAAATTGTTGTTTTAATCTGAAATTGTTTTCAAGCTTTTTATAGGGGAGGGGGGGGGGGTGAGTTACAATAATTTTGTAAATAAAATAAATAGATAAATACGGTATATTGTAGGATTACCATATAGCAGTCTACCGTCCTAGAATACACATCCCATAATTCATCATTTTCTTTCGTAATTGTACGATAACGCATGTATTAATCAGGTTGCCACAAATGTGAAAACGAGGTATATCATAAAAATGATGCAAACAGCAATTTCTAAAATCGAACAACTATTAGAAACTTAGTTCAAACTTTTCCCTGTGCCAGGATAAATTTTGCAAAGTGTATCACAGTGTAACTGTAGCCACGCGTGTTTCTCCCGATTCTCCAACGTTGTGTACCCCATGAAAATCATTGTGGCGGCTGCCATCCCATAATCTCAAAGCGGACGTATCGATGCTGGCTGCGCCTTCAGTCGTATATCGGTATATATATCGGTATATCGGTATATCGTCCGTCAGTCCGGTATATCGTCCTAGGTTGCAGCAGCAATCTTGGGTACGTGTTCTATTCGCATGCGACAAAATGACGTCACACTCTCAGCCGGTCGTATCGCGCTAGAAGTTGTTGGTAGAGTTCCCGATTAGTAACCGGAATGTCCTCGGTTCGAGTCCCATGAAGGGGCAGTTTGCTTTTCTTTCAATCTCAGTGAAAATGTATCTTGTATTCTCACAACGCCAGGCTTTAATGCTGCCTTTCTACTTGGGTAAATCCAGTATTTCGGCATTAATAACAGCAGCAGTCATAACATTTGAGAAATAGCCAGAAGAATCTCGATGGAAAAATACCGGCAAGCGGTGTCTACTGTGGCGTGAGTACGACATTGCGATTCAAAGTTCACACTTCACCACTTATAAATGAACAATCTTAAACTCTGTCCACTTGAATTTTCGGTCATTGAACATTGCCCATCCATCCTATCCCAACATCGACTGACTAGTGAGGCCAGAACTCGCCAAAAATCTCAGCAGGCAATGGAAATCAGAGTTTGAGCGCGCGATAAAGATCAGTGGTCCTACGGTAAATGCGGCAAGTTCAAATTCTGATTCAGATTTTGACACAGCCTGAAGCAATGTGAACCTCGTTTAGTACTTCGTTTTTTGCCTGGACTTCTGAAGAAGGTGGACGCTCCGTTATTCCACCGGAAATTCAAGTGGACAGAGTTTAAGATTGTTCATTTATCAGTGGTGAAATGTGAACTTCGAATCGCAAAAATCTCGATCTTATATTAGGTCGCTAAAATTAATTAAGTGGTTCTCAGAAGTTCATTAATGGTTTTTTTTCTTAGCGCATGAAAGGCTATTTTTTGTATGCCATTGTCTAAAAAAAAATTTCGATCAGCACATTTACCAAACTCTTCCTGGAGCCGATGACCATCTCGGCCCATTGCTCCATTCGCATGATCGCCTCGAAACGAATTTAAGAGCCGTTCACAGACATGCCACAACCAAAAACTTGATCCTTTAGTGGCCTTATTAATCTCCATTTTTTTTTGTGCGTTACTCTGCATTTTCTTTAAATTCCCCCCCCCCCCCCCCCCTTATTTGTCTATGCAGTGTTGGTTTACCCATCACAAGATGTAGTAGCCCTGCCTACGACAACACTCTTTTATCAAGCTCTTTTGTATGCGATTTTACGACGAGAAAAACAGGATCACGAAAAAATTCCCATGAAAGCGAGGGGGGGGACCTTAAAAATTGGTATATTTACATAAAAAAAAATAGAAGCATGGGTGTTGCTTCTGGAAATTTAAGTGAACTCTTGAGTACAAAAAAAAAGTATTCACGCTGTTCCATTACGTAAGTGGATTTATAATTGTATGAATTATTGCCCTCACCACATACGAGCATCAACTTCGTGTTGGGCTGTGTAAAATCGAAGTTGACAAATAACCCCCAAAAAATTAAATTTTTTTCTGAATATAGCATCTATCGGACCAAAACAGAGTTGCGATAAACATGTAAAAGCCAAGTTGAATGTATTTTATCTATTTATTTATTTTTTTTTTTTTTGGCAAATGGCAGTCAGAATCCCTTTAGGCGCTGGGCCTGGGGTAAGAGCCCTAGGCCAAAACCCTCCGGCCCGTAAAAGCAAACACCGAAACAGCAAAGTCCACACAACAAAATCTGCTTCGAACGAAACAAAATGAGAAGGAAAAAAAATTGATGAAGGAGCAACAAAATACTTATGAATAATTATGACTCGGCAAGGGTAGAAGACTGAAAATTGAGCTGCTGCTGGTCGAACAGCCGACCGACCGCCCGCCCGCCCGACTTACAAAACTAGCGCGGCCACCGCCTGGCCATACATCAAGGGGTGTAGACCAGCTCGTTCAAAAATCTGGTAATGAGCGGCCAGAAATTATCCGTTGATGGAAATATGGCGCCTATTATACCGTTCGCTTCGCTTTTATCTTGTAAGTCGCGGGCGGGCTGGGCGGCAGCTCAAAAGAAACCGACTTTGAAACGCTTAAAAAGGGCCCTGACACGTCCACCTCCTAAGCACGATGATGATCTACAAGAACGAAGCCAAAGTTGACGAAGCGAAGCGAGCTAACAAAGATGGCGTCGCTTCCCGACCGGATGCGAGCGAATTTGGACTGCTTCTGCCATGGTCAGCGGGATTGGTTTTTTTTACAGGCCGTTGCAACGTATGAAGAAACCTGTTACTCCTTATCAGGGAACGATAGATAGAAAAACTGTCTCACGCGCCGGGGGGGGGGGGACCCCACCGCAAAAAGCAAGCTTTTTCTTTAGACTAATTTTAAAAATATCCTTTCCCATCGACGAGTTTCCAAATGTGTGGTAAACGAAACACGTGCAACATGAAAAATACCTCATGGTGCAAAGACTTTTTTAGAAAGTGCCGGGTTTTAAAGAACTATTCACAGGATGACAACGGCAATAACGTCAAAATCTTATAAAAACTGACGTAATGGGTCGGGGTCTGCGTTTTTAGAAATTTTGACTGCTGAAAGTGCCATTTTTGACGGTAGAATTGCAATTTTCCTCTAGGTTGGTTCAAATTCTTTTTAAGCCGCCCTCTTCAAAAAAGCCTAAAAAAATTCATGACCCCCTGGCATTTCCCCCTCCCTTTTCTCCCCGAGGTATAAATAATGACCGGTCCCTTAGAAAAAGCCCTCTTGAACTATACCAGTTGCCCTGAATAACGTTTCGTACGGATCGTTCTTTGGCTGTGAACCTTTGACCTGTTTTCTCGCTTTATTTTTTCTCGTCTTTATTTTTTCCGTGGAACCTGAATTAAAATAACCCTTCCCTTTCACATCGTCCTCTTTCAAACAGGAATGAGAATCGTCCGACTTTTAGTGGAATACAGAGTTTTTAACATTAAACTTACCGTTCTCCAGATTCGTTGTAAAAATATTTTTGTTGGTATAGTTGGGGGGGGAAGAACGATTACTACAGTATTCATTGTTTGAGCGCAATGTGATTATGCTTTTAGCATCCTTGACATGCCTTTATTATTCCAAATAGTCTTTCAGTCTTTTTTCTTCCCCCCCCCCCCCCCCTGGAAAAGTCTTATAATTCCTGTTCAAAGAAACAGGATCTGTAAATACATAAGCTACATTGACAAGATCTGTAAGATCTATAAGATCTAGGAGATTAAATAAATCTATAGCTAAGGAAGGGAGCTGATATGGGTGGTAACTGTAAAGGGATGCCTGGAAAGTCTTAGGCAGTGTATGTCGGCCAGTGTAGTGTGAAATTACTAGACTCTTCAGCAACTATGGGCTTTATTCTGCATGGACAATATCTCGGCTCCTACCATGATCTGAGTTTCCCATTGGAATTCTCGGGTTTGCCTCTCCGTTATTAGACTTTCTTCTCTTTCTGTACGTCCACGATCAATGTAGCAGGAGCGTTACTTTCCTTCAGATGGTTTCGCCAAATCTCGATACGCTGAAACTAATTTGACAAAGTTTTACGTACACGAAATTTAATACCTATTTCTTCTGTAATGGGGATTTAAAGGCAAACATTTAAAGCAGTATAAGTAGCTTAACACCCACTGGTTTATTTGCGTTTTGAAAACTGGCAATACAGACGGAAAAACGTGTACTTTAAATATTGTTTAGAATGCTTGGTCGTCGCTAGGTCAATGCCAAGGTTCTCTTTTAAGTATAGTTAGTTATACACTTGATGATTACCCTTTCCCTGTAAGGAAATTCAACGTTGGAATTTCACCACCCCAGCAAGGTCACGTTACGTCATTTGTGAAATCTGCCAAGCCCGAAGTCCACCTGACGTCAAATTGTAATGTGCCATTGTCAAAATTAATACTCATTGTTAGTTGAAATAATCTATATTTGATCCATTGTTGTAACAATACATAGCTGTGATTTGCCCATACATGATGCTTGACATCAATTGTAACGCTCGAGCTCGCTTGATCATCCGCCGGGTGCTCCTAACAATTAGCGATTAACCTAAAATTCCATTCCGCCTCCAACTCTCCAACTCCCCGCATCCAAAGGTAATTTCGGCCCTAAAATTAGAATTTTTCCCCAATTTCCCCTATCCCCAACTTAAATTCAAACCTGACCAATCCTGTTGCTTGTCCTGCACTGCAACCCCGTCGCTACTTTGTTTAGCTGTCACAAACTTAACAAAATTTTCCCGAAACTTATAAATCCAAATTTCCCCAAGTAAGCCTAATGCCGTTGACGTTCCATTTAAGGCCTTAAGCCGAGGTTAGTGTCGCCCAAGAACTTCAGGCGAGCCAGAGCACACTATCGCTCAAATGTTACATTAAACCAACACCAAAACTGAACCACGACTTCTAGCCTTGATCCATCAGTTAAGGTAAATTTGGAATTCCTGCAACCCCTTGACTACCACCACGGCACATTTTAGAGCTTGTCCCTTAACTGTGGGGTTGGCATTAGGGCGGCTCCCGGACGCACTAATTATCCCCTACATCCCAAACGGGAATTCCAGTTTTGCAGAATCCCGTTTCGCAGAATAAAAATATTCTACAAAAATTTAACATTGCAGAAGTTAAAGATGCATAACCTAATTGGAAGAAATTTGTGATTAGTTGCGGTTTCTGATGTCATGTCTTTAGTCGCAGCGAGCGCGGCAGCGCGAACGAGGCACGTAATTTGAAAAAAAAAATTATTCTGCAAAACGGGATTCTGCAAAACGGGTGTTTGTCAATTAATGTCTGACCATTACACGAAAATCGTGTTTAAAAATTCGGGTGCCTCTAAAATGTCGTGAGCGGTATTAGGCGTAACGGAATTTGGCGAAACGGGATTTACCCTTTAGGCAAAAGCTTTTAATCTGCGTTCTTTTTGGCGAAACGGGATTTGGTTAAACGGGATTTGATGAAACGGGACGCAACCGATTGAACAGCCAATTTGTGCGAATGACCTCTAGTGGCCGAGAAGGGGCAGGGTCGAAAAATGGCATATCATACTGTTGGTGTATAGCCACGAACATTGTTGAAGATCAGAATGAGATCGGCACGTAGCATGCACGTGGAGGATGGCTTTTTTTTCCCAACATGGCGTTCATCGAATCACTGATTGTTTTTCGTTACGGAAATATGTGGGTCTCGCCGTGAACGACTGCAACCAAAAACAACTTAATGTTCCCCGTCTTCACTTTGACGGTATTGTTTGTAAAAAAAAATCGTTTTCTAATCTACTCAGCCTGCGCTGCGTTTTCGGGTTAACTTAGCGCCAGTCACAACATCTCACGGTAAAATTGTGAACGGTCTAGAAATATGGATTTATTTGCCTCCTAAATTTTGTCACAACCTTGTAGCAGCCATTCTCGGAGGCCACATCTTTCCCATACACATGCAGGAAAGAAGGCTCATGCAGAAGCCCAAAGGAGCAAAAACTAATTCCGAAACTTCCAGTCAGGTAGGTCGAGTCGAGCTACGACGTGCTCGTTTAATGCGAAAAGAAACAACTTAGCCTAAATCGTTCAGCACGCATGCGCCTAGGAGAAACCGGTATGGGGCCATGACTGTTTCATTATAATACATCATCGTGGGAATTGGCTTTTGTTTTTAGCGTAATTTTATGGGAGACCCAGACTAATTAGTTTTAGAATAATTTTTCATGCATGTGTCATGCGAACGTCTGGGCGTAAAACTGATCGTGTAACACAACAAAATAAAAGTGAATTTTTCAGGATTACGTGAGCTCTTGGAAACAACTGAAACATCGCCTTAATGCATATTTTTATAATAACTTGTCAGTAGCTTTTGGGGAATCTGTTGATAAGAAACTTAAAATGTAGGCCAAAAATGCCTAGGAGAATAGTCGATAACGACGGACGTTACCAATTATTGAACTTGTGACGTACGAACTTATTGCTTAGACGGGATCTTAGCTAGGGTATATGTTCCACAACCAGATGTAGGTTTAATTACAAACACGCGAAAATGAGAATGTATCCGCTTAAACAAGTAGTCCGAGTTTTAAGTATCATTACGAGACAGAGATACACTCGCTAACGTCGACGTTGGAATTGGGCTGCCGTAGGTGCATTCTTTTTTTTATTTTAAATATCGAGCTCAAATTTTGTATATTTTAATATATGGTTCTAAGGCCTGATTATTTTTTTAACCAATGAAAGCTCACGATTCCTGCGCTTAAAAAAAATGGCGGATTAAGCAGCGGATTCGACTTGCCGCATTTTTCGAAATCAACACTGTCGTAAAGTATTGTCGTAACGCAAATGGGGATGGGCATTCTTCGAAAAGAAAGATATAGTGCTTGATGACTTTTTAACTCACTGAAATTATACGGTAAAAAGTTTTTAAAAAATAAAAAAAAAGTTTCAGTGGTATCCAACCATCACCTGAACGCGCAATGCCCATATTTTAGATATCATTTTACGTGTCAAGCTGGGACGTACTGGTCATACGGGAAAACGGGAGGTTTCCCATAGGTCCATGGTCTGAGGAAACCAATTGAATTTTTTCATGATGACTGATTTCTACGAAATGTCACAAGAAAGGGGCCTTCCTTAACCATTTCCCGTGCCTAACTGGCCTTCCCAAGTACGTCCTGGGGTCAATTTTCAGAATTTGATGTCTGATTCATTTCATTTCACGTCAGTTCTCTGAATCGAAATCAGAACGGTGAACGGGTCGGTGTGATCATTGATCATCTGATAACTGCAAAAACCTCTTTCCTAGTTTAAAGCTTGTAGCACACTGCTCCGTTCCGTTCCGTTACGTCACGTCACGTCGCAAGCCGTCACATTTTTGTTAAATTAAAAGCATGTAAATTAGAGGAGCCACGTATACTGCTCCGTTCCGTTCCGTGACGACCCGTCGGCTGACGAACGGGACTGTCGGAGCAGAATCTTTTCAGTTAAAAACTAATCGCATCGGAGAAGCGTAAGTACCTGCCAGCTGTCAACGGCCGTCGTCGTCCGTCACGGGTCTGCGCACAACGCCTGTCCCCTACCAAAGATGAGAACCTATTTCAATTGCCTTCTGGACTTAAATGGCATCATGCTCGAACATAATAGCGTAATTTACTACTACTTTCTATTTAATTACCTATAGCTTAAGGTCACTGCAAGTCCTTCTTCATTTGCATTGTTTAAAAATATAAGCTCAGCGGGGCTGACTGAAACGTTTAGTCACGTAAGCAATGTGCGCTGCACCATCCGTTGCCGTCAGTCGTCGGAACGGGACGAAATCGAGTTGTGTGTTACAAGCTTTATTGATCATAGAATAACGAAAGCATAGAATGTAAGTGCAAAATTTCAAACGAATCGGATAAACTGCATTTTTTTAATATATTGTGGTCGTACCAAGCAGCTACAGTTTTATAAGAATTTTTCAAACCACTGCAACAACCCCCCTCCCTTTTCAATATGTATTGTTCAGCCTACTTAATATTCCGAACACAATCCGAGTCAAACCCTATTTTTTTTTCCTTCACATGACGAACACAAAGGTTAATGCTACCATCCGAATACCTGCATCTCGTCTTGAACAAAAATTTGCACAAACAAAATATTATAGAAAATAAAATAAAAACAATTTTTTGAAAGTTTATGGCGACGTGTGTTTGTTTTCTGCTTTATGTGCTGTTTAACGCTTCGAACACGCGTCACCGTTTCTGCTTAATATGCTATACGTTTTCCTTCATGTTGGGAGTTTCGCGTTGAGACAATGGGGAATTTATCAGGGAAGCGACAAATCTTGAGTGATGGCCGGTCAGGTTTTTCGTACGGGAAGAATTCTAAATTCTCCGACGCATGCGTGTGTGTGGCCGCCGTCTCGTCCTAACCAAGGGGTCAGTGTCATAAATTTTAAAAATGGCACGACAGCTATCACGCAATAACTCAACTGATGACAAGGGATTCTATTTTGAAGATATTCGCTTCCGTTTAGCATCTTAAGAGGCCTACTGTCCTTCAAAAAATATCTTTAATGTGACATTCCACCTTTAATTTATGACGTTCGGTTCGGCCGTTTTTGGACTGTAGCAGTTGTGATGGCTTGGACTGTGGCAGCTGTAGGAACGGATTAACAATAAAGCGGGTTTCAGTGGGCCGAAAAAGGTCTGGGGAAAAGATGAGAGCTCTTCCTGAGGAACACAGGATTCAGTGGAGTTAATCCATTTTTAGTTTAAAAAAGAAAACGTCGGTGCACAAATACACCTGCACATTGAGACACGTACTTATGCCCTTCTCTTCCTCATCCCTACGGTGTATAACAGTTTCACCGAATCCCGCTTTGCCGAATAACTTTTTTTTTCACATCTCGCGCTACCGTGCTCGCTGCAGCTACACATCTAACATCAGAAACCGCAATTAATCACAAATTTCTTCCAATTAAAGGTTCTTTAACTTCTCCAATGTCACATTTCTAAAGAATGTTTTGATTCGGCGAAACGGGATCCCTTGCAACGGGAATTTCCCTTTCTCGAATTTTATTCAGGGCCTAATTTTCGACGAAACGGGAAAGATTTTCGGGGAGACGGGATTCGGTGAAACGGATATACACCCCCTACGATGTACGATTTTCCCTTTCTTGATTTAGTTAGGGTCCCCGAGTTCAGTATGAGTCATCAAAAAGGTGAAGCAATAAAATTCAGGACCAACATAAACTAACTTTTAAACCCTCGATGGTTAAAATCCGACTAAAACTAAGCTCAACAGTCATCGTGGTACAGCAGCCCGGCTTAAACTGTCATACGCCTTCATGACGTTTTAGCAGTCTTCTTCGAAAAAGGGGATACACCTTGGGTGGAAGGAAGAAAGGATACGGAGGAAAGGGCGCAACAACACGTAAGTTATTTGCATCCATATTTAAATGAATTCTGCCTTGATTTAGGATAAATTGGGGAAAAAAAACAATCCCTTAGTAACCTCCGGGGACTGCAGTGAAAGCCAAAGTGAAGCCATCACTGCCAGTCCCTGGATGCTACGACGGAAGTTTGTTTATTTGTTTTCTTACTGCAGCTTTATTTCTGTTCGCTTGAATTAGGATTTTAAGTTGTAGCCTATTAAGAGAGTTTAGAACAGCAGGTTCCTTCTACATAGGGACGCCAGGGAGAGACAGGACTATACCGGCCGGATGAAAAATAGCATACGCGACTGGGTTGGACAATATGGCCGCCGAAAGCACCGTTGATGTGATTGATTTGTCTTGCTGCCGCTTTTTGTCAACCGAGGGCAACGCCTTCCGTACAAAAATGCCGCCTTCCTTGAAACACTTTCTGTATAAACGAACATGTCGCTTTTTACTGCAGAGTTATGCGCAGTCGAAAAATGTATAGCTTTGTGACAAAAATACGAAAATGTATTTATTTGTAGCCTACGTGTAAGCTGTTTTCCGGGTGATTATTGGAATTAAGTTAGTGAATTACTAAGTTTTTTGTCAGTTGCTGCTATTGGGCAGTAGATGGCGGGACTCACCGTACAAAAATTCACCGATGCGATTTGCTTGGCCAATTTCCGAACAGACCTCGAAGAAATGAAATGAATCACTCGTGGCCGCCATTTTGTCTACCCTCCTAATATTGTTATAGATCGGGCCGAACAGTTTACTGGCCATGGGGGAGAACTACAAGTTCAACATATCGTTGGTAGAGGGCACCAGGGGTTTTACATGCAATTTTTTGATCACAAAAAAAAATACTTTGCCTTGCTGACGTCATAGCTTGGCCTTTCTAAGTACCTGTGCTCAGTGACTGACACAAATTCAACAAACAAAAATAGGCCTAAATAGGCCTAAAAATGGGTTACAAAAAAAAAGGCAAATAAGTAGGCTACCATAAAGTAGAAATTTAACTAGATACCGCATCTTACCTTAAATAAATACAGGTGCAAACCTATTTACGTTACCGACTTAAATCACAGACTGCCTGATCGTGGAATTGAACCCACGACCTTTGAAATCAAATGCCGAGGTCCTGCCGCTGAGCCATGCTGACACGACCTAAAGTAGCTCAGCAGTAGGTCTGACATGGCTCAACGGAAGGACCTCGGCATTTGGTTTCAAAGTTCGTGGGTTCAATTCCCCGCTCAGGCAGGCAGTCTGACATTTAAGTCCAAAAGGCAACGGTAAAAGGTTTGCATCGTATTTATTTAACCCTTCTCGAGCCCATTTGGTTTTCCGTCCTGTTTAATACGCATCACCTCTTCCAAGCCTACGCGGGGCCTTGGCGATAGTGGCGGTTGCTAACGCCTCTGCTATGGTTTGCGTTCGAAGCAGCACAGAGGCCAAGCAATATAAGAAGAATTAGTGGCCGTAACTCCGCCAGGTCTCCGCGTAGGCTTGGAAGAGGTTAGATGTTATAGCTATAGCTAACTTTATAATCTATAGTACTTTAATAATACCTAGCACACAAGGAAAAATAATCAAGATATTATTTGATTATATGGTGAACTCCAGTTCCACCAAATCCCGTTTCGCCGAAAAGGAAGCAGGTTAAAAGCTTTTGTCTAAATGGCAAATCCCGTTTCGCCAAATCTCTTTTCGCCAAAACTAATTTGAGAAAATTTTAAGTACACGAAATTTCATACCTTATTTCTATGGGGATTTAAAACTTAAACATTTAACAGAGACAAGCAG
Organism: Lithobius niger; assembly: GCA_023313725.1. Classification (NCBI taxonomy): domain Eukaryota; kingdom Metazoa; phylum Arthropoda; class Chilopoda; order Lithobiomorpha; family Lithobiidae; genus Lithobius; species Lithobius niger. The sequence goes on along the minus strand of JAHWFP010245176.1, from coordinate 7,044 downwards.
TGGTAGAATAAGACCAATTGATTTTTTTGCGTTTTGAAACTAGCATGTAGAGACGGAAAAACGGTGTACTTTAAATATTGTTTCGAATAGCTTGGTCGTCACTAGGTCAATGCCAAGGTTCTCTTTTAAGAACAGTTAGTTATACTGATGGTTACCCTTTCCCAAACGGGAATTCCCGTTTCGCAGAATCAAAATATTCTTCAAAAATTTACGATTGCAGAAGTTTATATCGGGTGAGAACCATGAAGTCACATTTCTTTGTTCATTGATGGCTGATTTCTGATAAGCACTAGGCTACAATCCCTTCTCCTCCGGGTTGATCTGCAATCCATCATACTTGCAGGAGTCATTTCCCCCTCCAGAAACTAATACGACGACTCATTTATTTTCCCGCTGTAAACATAAAAACGTGGAATGTCGCAACGTCCAAAACGAGATGTTCACAGAAAACAAGTGGTTGAATCGTAAAACCCGTGGATTCGGATTGGTTTCAAAATAATAAAATCACAATTTAGTAAACTATTTTGACGTGTCGTGTTACAACAGTGATTTACATCGCCTTGCGACATAGTTCTGGTCGATATCCTCGGCTCGAATGTAACAGTAAAAACCGTAAACGTAGGTGGTGCGTGGAATTGTATGCTTGGGTAGTATATATAGTGCAGTTCAAAACATTGTTGATAACACAGTGGGAACACGATGGAACCCATTTCTGAAGCATTTCATCTTCTCGTGTTTTAGGCGAAACCAAAGTAGGTAGATTAACTATCCCCCCAATCGATACCCCTACGACTCTCAATAACACAACTGAAAAAAAAAATCGTATACTAATGTCAGCACCGGCAGCACAACAGAAAGAATATCGTATACCAGGGTTGGAAGGGAAGGGGGCGAACAATTTTAATCGTAATATTGGAGGGGTGGATCCAGAATTTCGTTAAGAGGGTGGAGATTGGGGGTTGTACGCAAATTGTTACGAAAACGGGTTTTTTTGGGGGAAAATGTACCTTAATGCCCGCCCGCCCCCAACTCGTTAAAATAATCAAAAATTATTGCGCCGTTGTTTATTAATTCCAACTCGTTACCTTCGTGAAGTTTGTTAAGATCCCGATGGTTACCCGTTTCGCAGAATCCGCCTCAAATTTCCGACATGCGCGTGAACTAGCGTGAACTATAACGTTAATACGCAGCACGGCAATTTCTACGTAGTACATGGCTTGCAGAAGCCATCTGCTTCACCGCTTCGCGCTCGTGGAATGCTGCTGCACGCGGAGGTGCGCGTGCCTGGACTAATCGTAGTATACGTGAGGAATTTTTTTGCAAATATCTATACTGGATTAAAACTTATTCAGCGTATTTTTTTACTTCGGTGAGTCCATAAAATAGTTACATCTAGGCGTCCCACATTTAGCCGTATGGGTCGCGACCGAGAAGAAGAGACAGAACATGCGGTCAAATTATCATGGACACTCCGTCGAACTTTACGGGCTTTCCTTTATGATGCTTCTGGTTATATATATCAAAAACCAAAACTGGTGAAAGGGGCCGCTAAGTTCCGAATGGCTCGGCCCCTCAAAGGATTGATATCAACGCACCAAAACATTCGTCAAGTTAATCGCACCGACTAATAGTTCGAAGTTTTCATTCAGCTGACATTCCTACACGAGTTAATTTTTGTCAGGTGGGTCATTGCTCTCTATTTTACCACAATTTAAGCTTTTGTACCGAGTTTATTCTCCCCAAGTATCTGAAATGTGCCCAATTATGCTTCAGGGTATAAGACACTTACACCACGGAGTCGTGCTGGAATGGTTTACGTCCTCAACAATTAAATTGATGTGATATTTGTTGGCTAACTTGGCGCGACACCCTAGCGTGTTTCTAGATTCGAGTTGACTCCATTAGTCTACCTAGATTTTTCCGTTATCACTGTTCTACTTTCGGTCTTCAATTTCATATTGCAGAATTCCCCTGAAAAAAATCTAGGTAAGGAAACTCTATTTTTTTTCCCCTGGGGCGGGGAAGGTTCTATTGAGGAGAAGGGGATTGTGGGAGAAAGTGTGTGCAAGAAAAGATGGTCGGAAACCGTTAATGGCCTGTCATCCTCAAACCGAAACTTATGGCCGCGAAATGCTTTACCTTAAGTTCAATGGTTAAATGATGGATGATGATGGTAAAATTTACCACCCTCTTCATGTATTTTACATGGCGAATTTCTCCTGGGCTGAAATGTAAATCGCTATTTTACCTCCTTGTCTTTTTAGGCGGGAAACGATGAGTGCATGGAGAAAGCACTTGGTGGCGTATAACTCAGATCGTATCCCCATGTCGGACAAGGCTTTTGCGCTGTAAAAGCTTGTTCCAATCCATCTTTATTTCATGCTAGTTCTTTGCTTCTTCGCCGGAAGTAAGCACCAATGTTTTGTTTTGTTTACTGTGTAGCGGAACTTCTTGCTTGTTTTTTTTTTTTCTTTTTCTGTTTTTTGGTTTATTTTTTTTTTTAAGTCAGTACACGCTTTCATAGCAGATGTTCATTTTAAAGGTGATATTTGGTTTTTGGCAAAAATGTATCACACATCAACCATTGTTGGCAGTTGCGTGCAGACAAGGGGGGCGGGGAGGGAGGGGGGGCATTGCCACTGCCCTTTTCGGAAAATGTCCATTTTTTCTGGCCTTTTTGTGCCGGCATTTGCTGGCGTGGCGGTGCCTGGGAAAGGGCCTACGGGCCTAAAAAAGGCCTAAAAAGGGCCACAAAAAGGCTTGAAAAAAGCAAAAAAGGTTAAGAAAGGGTAAAAAGAGGGAGCAAAAAAGGTCCCCTGTAAAAAAAAAAAAAGTCCACTAAAACTTACTGTGACCTTTTTAGTAAAAGATGTCCCTCCCTCTTGGGGGTCTGTACATGCACGCTTCTGATTGTTGGAAAGAGTGTACTGAAGGTTAAGACCTCAGCCAACACCTGGCATTATCGGGACAAGAAGGGCACTGTGGTCAGTCTCGTGCTCTTGTCGACCGTGGCATGTCAAAGATCCGCGAAACGGGATTTGGTGAAACGGGACGTAACCGTCTACAGTGGGGCAGATGACTCGGTTTGGGTTAGGCGCCCGAATAAAAACCACAACAACTGATGGGTAATATATGAAATAATGCTTGTGCATTTTTTTCATTAACGTTTTCTAACGGCAATGAACCAGTGGACAGCCAGTAAACGCCATCCATCAGCCAATCACGCCTCCTTAACAACGATAAAACGACCACACGTTATTTTATCTGATTATATTGTCAGCCACTTACCGTCGTGTTTTAACAATCGAATCGACTATCTTTCTGGTATTCGCCGCGAAGAGCAAGCCTGACAGAACTGCATAATAACAAGCAGTGCCGGAGCTAGGCGTTTGAGCGTCCGGGGCCGGCAGCTCATTGAGCGCCGCGCTTTATCGCTATTATACAGCAGACAGCAACCTCCCCCTCCCACAAGCCTCTTCCCAAATCTACCCAAAAATGAACTCATCACAGTGCCACAGAGATAATGCCAACACTCTAAAAACAAGCGAATCTGACATGTAGGGGCGAAGTAGGTAGGTATGAGACAAAGAAATTTGTCGACATTTGAAGTATTGCAATTGTATTTAGTTCATTGAATTCATAATAAAAATGTTAAAATATTAAAAAATGTGGAAGCTGCCACAAATTGTGGACTTCATACAGCCGCCATAATGGATGATTTTCCAATATGGCAGCTGTGTGAAGTCCATAATTTGTAGCAGCTTCCACTTTTTTTTTTTTTTTTTAGTGTTTTAACCTTTTTATTGTGAACAAGTCCCAAATACCGGGCCGGAAATTAAGTATTTGTTGCCAAATCCATGTTATTGTGAGTTTTTTTTTTTTGCCAGTCACCTCTATCATAAACTACTGCTTTAACTCACTAATTATTTTTTTAATGCTGTTTAGGCTAGGCTCTTCAAAAAAAGCATTTATTAAAATTCAACTTTTTTTTCATATTTGTTTTTGGTGGATGGAGGGGGAGGGCGCAGGTGGGGGCACCCTCTTTCTCTGGCACTGATAACAACTCTAGTATATAACGTCGTACCAAAATCATTGCTCATCTCGTTGAGTCGCGAGATGGCTTCCTTACAAAGCCCTGGTATTGTCTGGTTACCATGGAGACCGAACGATCCGTCGGAACCAGGGACCACCCTGGTCGGAACGAAAAGCTAGCCCGGCCAAAGTCAAAAGCCTACTATCGCTTTTCCTCCCGACAGTAAAAACCGAAACGGATAGCTCTCTTAATCGCCTTTAATATTCCAACAATGAACTGTAACGTCAGTTATAGCAACCGCACTATGTCAAAAACTATATGCGGACCCCAAAATTAAACGTAAATATTTGAAAATAATTGATTAATATTTATCGGAAACCTTAGTAATGGTACTACGGATCCTATTCTATTTTAAATCTAAGAAACAACCTCTTCATTAAAAATAAAACTCGTATTTGCTTAGTTTGATGCGCCGTGCCTGGAGTCGTCCTACAACAATCGTCTGCTTTCACGGTAAGTTAAGCTACTTAGGGCAAAGTTTGTGATAGATCGTTAGGAAACAAAACTGCTTAAGCCATCGAGGCGGACGTAAAAAAAAAATACCATTCCTATGAACACTAACGAACCAAGGTGTAAACTTGGCCACAATTTGTAGGCTTTCGACATTTGTGCAAAGAGGACTTGTGAATTTATGCAAGAAATTGCTGCAGTACAACTAGGCAGTATTATGCAAGTCGAAAGTTTTTATTTTCGCCGAATCCCGTTTCGCCGAATCGAAATATTCTTTAAAAATTTGGCATTGATCAAGTTAAAGATGCGTTCCTAATTGGAAGGAATTTGCGATTAGATGTTGCTTCCGATGTTATATGTTTAACCGCAGCGAGCGCGGCAGCGTAAGCGAGGCTCGCAATTAAAAAAAGAATATTCGGCAGAACGGGAATTTCCGTTTCGCCAAAAATTAAGACACTGCTTAAAATTCAGCGAAAAGTGATTCGGCGAAACGGTCATGCACCAGTATGTGTGTTTGTCTATAAATGTTTGACAATTACATAGGAATAATGTACTTGAACTTCATGGGCCTAAAATTCTATGAAAGGCATTTGGCTTAACGAGATTTGGTGAAACGGGGTTTGCCCTTTAGGAAAAAAGCTTTTAATCTGCTTTCTATTTGGCAGAACGGGATTTGGCGAAACGGGATGCGACCTTTGATATACATTTACTCACAGATTATGTGAACTTGACACGGACTTCAACCGCGAATGGTGGAGGAATTACTGATAATAGAATGAGTCCCTTTAAGGGGAAATTATCCACAGTTTTGAGGCGTTATAGCATATCTTCCTCAACAAGCCAACAGAATTTAATAAAAAAAAGAAACAGTAATGAATAGTATTGGTCACGTGTTTGCGAATCGACTTCCTGACAAAATCAAAAGTAAACGCATTGGACAAAACACGATTAGATAAAAAAAAAACAAAAAAACTTGTTGATGATCTAAATAAACATGGGTTTTGTTCGTCATTGCTCCTACAAAGTGATCCGTTGGCGCCTAAAATTCGATTAGTTTCGCTATAACATACGGGGAAAACGTTTTTATATTCATTGCTTTCGTATTGATTAGACTCAGCGAAACGACAAAATTGAAAAAAAAAACAAATAAATAAAAAAAAACCGGACAGTTGTAGTTTTATTCTCCGAGGATTTCAATTTCCCATCCAATTTAAGTTTTGTCATGGAAAATGACATGGTTTTGAAGAGAATTTTGAAGGACGTGAGTCGTCGAGGCCTTTGTACGTGGCACGACGAGACACGACTTGACGTATTGACGTAAAAAGAGTGTACAAGAAACAATTATTAACGTTTAGAAATACACCCACACACACGCCCATCAAAAAAAAAAAAAAAGAGTGATAAGCAATACTGCATCAAATCAAAATGCTAAGTAAATTCGGAAGATACATTAGATTAGAACTCGGGTAGGAATATGACGCCTAAATTACAGGTTTGCACCGTTTTAAAACACAGTTTTTGCTAGAAACGTAATAGAAAAGTGTCGGGGATCTCTAACTATATGTTTTTAGACTACTGAATTATTATTTTTTTTATCAATCTGCGTCAGGTCATCACGGGTAAAAAAAACAAAAAAAAAACAAGATTGTACACAAAAAACGAGCACGTTTTTGTAGTGGCCTCACTCAACCTAGCTTCTTGAAGAACATATTTTTAAAAAATCGTACGGTTTGAGCTCTTTGGGGATGTTTTCAGGATGTCACTGCAACGGGCCCCAAAAAGGGGTTACTCAGCACCCTTAGTTACTTGGAAACACCATACGTACCTTTTTTTGACTCATTTTTTTGACTCATAAGGTCCTTCAAAACTTCTTTTTGGAGGGCGTTGTAGTGACTGCCTGAAAACACCCCAAAAGAGCTGAACTGCGCGATTTTTTTAAGAGTGGAGTGAAGCTGGTCGGCGAGTGGAAAGGGGACCCTAGCAAAGTAGCCTACCTCACAGTCGATGCCGACCAGGGTAGCGTGAGAGACTACCAGTATTTTCATCAGCTATCAGGACCTGTTCTGTCCAGTGGTACAAGCCGAAGGAAGGGCGGGGGAGGCAATGGAAGCAAATGCCCCGTAATATTGAAGAACTGAAGCACCGAACTGCGCACTTACACGCCGTTGTTCACTACAATTTTTCTTATTAGCGCACACCTTTACGCTGACGTCATCAATACTCCGTGCACATACTATGGAGGACGGTTTTGCGTTGAAAGACCTCGTTAGAGGTTAGCAAGTTCTAAATCGACTTAGTTAATTCTGTATAGAATATAACCTTTTGACCTTCTAACCTGCAACTCACCCACACTTGCACTTTAATTTCGTCGGGCCATAATTGAATAAAGGTGTCTATTTTTTGAGGAAATGTGGCTGTCTCGATTTGGTCGAGGCCCCCTTTTCGGCACAACCACGTTAATTCGATTCTCTCACGTTCATCAATAAAAAGCAAGTTCATGA
>JAHWFP010245175.1:21320-42961 GCA_023313725.1 Lithobius niger | reverse complement strand
ACACTGAGGAAGCAAATGCAATAAACCTAACTGCAAAGCCTGTGGGGAATGAGGCTTAATGGCGCATCGATAGCTAGGTCATAAGCGTCAAGTTCAGTCAGAGCAGTGGTGCGGGTTGCCACTGCAACACTTTGCAGAGATGTTACACAAAACCCAAAGTAGATCTTATCATACATCTGCACCTCCTGCAAAAAAAAAAAAAAAAAAAAAAAAACCCCGGACAGGAAGACAGACTAACCGCCTAAGAGGGAGGGGGTTGTGGCTTAATAGTGCATCGACAGCTAGGTCATTACCGCTAACCTTAGTCGCAGTGCAGTGGCCCGGGCTGTTACTGCGCCACACAATACAGAGCACTTATATCTGCACCTCCTCCAAAAAAAAAACCCGGGCAGAAGGCCAGAGCCATCGCTCAAATGATGACAGAGTCAATGCCTAAATGAGGACAGAGTCTCCGCTAAGTCTCGTGGAAGAAGCTCTGACAACTGCACATGAGCAGTTGAAGAAATTTTATCTTCGCTCTGTATAGCAAAAGACACATTAACGAAAACGACTATACAAAATGTGGAGAGAAAAGAACCATTCGTTACCTATCCCTGAGTGTAAAATGGGCTAGACTAATTATAAAAATTTGTCCAGATTTATCAATAAAAAGAATGAAAAAGGTCGCATTTTAAAATGTGAAAAAAAAACGTGAAAAATAATGTGACGCGTGTTAACATGTCTGATAGTAGTAAAATATGAAAATAAAAGATTTCATATTTCATACGTGGTTTGCTAAGTTTCTTCTGTCAGTATCAACGGATATAGTAATACGACCAAAAGAAAGGTGATATGAATATTAATATAGCGAAAGGATAATCATCTGAAAGAGACAACGTTTTAAAGAAGAAAAGAAACTAAAGTAAACCACGTTTATGCTAGCTCGATGGACTAACTCGGATTGGAATCAGTTAACTTTTCGTTCTCCAAATCCTTGCCCCGCGTATGACTTTGCTTCATCGTCCACCAGCATAAGGAAACTCTCTCAACCAGTTTTTAAGGTCACCACCGTTACCAGGTCACTTTATTCACATGTTCATTAGGCCATTTTTTATGTCAGCAGACGAGTAACCGTAACGATGAATGCGGTATTGCGTTGATTTGGAGATGGACTTGTGAACAAGTTTCAATACTAGTCACGTCACTCAACCTCTCGAATGAATCGTAGTGCATAAAGTTGGCTTACCGTAAAACCTCATTTCTAGTAGCAATTGTCTTTTTTAGGAATTCTTTTTTCAGTGAAATTTTCAAAGGATTTATTTTCCAGAAATGTTTCCCTTTTTTCTTTAAACCGTGATTTTTGTTCCTTGAATTGATTTATTCTAACTATTTTTTTCGGCTCCACGGAGAACCAGGTCACCTTCTTAGAGCCAGTTGTTGCCGAAACAGATATATTTTTGTGTTGAGAAATAATGCTGCAGTTAGATGTTCCCAACTGCATCTAACTTTTTTTTGTTTGTTTATTTAGTTTATCTTTATGTTCCGGTAAACAGCACATCAGTAATTTAATGGAAAAATGTTTCGCGCAAGAAGAATTTGGACAGTTAAAACAACGTACAATATTTTACGACAAGTAGAAATCTCACTGCATTTGGGACGTAATTTAAATAAACACGTTAGGAGAAAAGAAAATTTTAAAGAACAAAGAAAGAAAAAAAGTGCTTTCTTCACTGGGATTCTGACTCAAGCCTTCCACAAATGTTGTTACACATCGTTGGTTATTAGATTTTGGCACCAGTCTTCAGACTTGTTCTTTTTTCGCCGAATAAAGAAAATTTGGAGTGAAAAAAAAACTTGAGCACAAACGAATTATGCTTGTGTTCACACGATAGAAAAGCCACCAGTCGTTAAATTTGACGGAAGGCTTAACGAGTTGAACTAAACTGAGTTCCATTGTAGGCACTACAGCTCTTAAAGTTGGTTTTAATCTGTGCAGTAGAGATATTTCGTAAGCGCTACCTTACACTGTTAAGCACAATCTGAGCTTTCTTAGCTTCGAATGCCTCTGTTGTAATACGTGGACCGCGCCGTCTGCGTGCCTTCATCAGTAATGGGGTAATATTATCTACAGTATAATCCTGGAGGCCGGCTAAAAGGAAGGCTAAAGGGAAAAGGGAAAGCTAAAAGGAAAACCACTTCTCCCCTCCTCGTGCCCGCATTGAAAATGCACTCTCCCACTCTACCTGCATGGAAACAGGAGGCAGGCATGAGTGGTCGATCAACTCAATAAAGGTACAATCTGACAAGTTGTCGGGCCGAACTATCACTTTTCCCCTCCTCGCGCCCGCATTGCAAATGCGCTCTTCCATTCTACCTGAATGCAAAGAGGAGGCAGGCATGAGTGGTCGATCAATCTGACAAGTCGTCGGGAAGTGTGCCGGAAAAATGTCCCAGGAAAATGTCCCGGTAAATGTGTGCGTAAAGTTAATTCATGATCGGCTCCGTGCATAGCACGGGCTTCCTCTAGTTTAATAATAAGTTTCAGTTTGTTGCGAGCGCAACCGGAATGGCAAGGATCCAGTGGTCGCTAACAGCCACAAGCCGTTAAAAAAAATAACTTACAGTAGTTTAAAAGTTAAAAATGCAGGTGTCACTATCAGCCATCGGCCGTTAAAACATATAAAAAAAATATAACCTACAGTAATTTAAAAGTTTAAAAGCAGACAATGACGCAACGCAACAGCAAGGGATGTGTTGATAGGATTTGGTTGGGTTCACGAATGCCTTACCACCAAGGTTAGGCCTACCAGGGACACAATGGCCCCCGATGGCATCACCAAACATGAGGGACATGAGAGGAAACGCCGGGAACCAAACAAAACTACTAAAAAATAAATAAAAAATTAAAGCATCGTAAGGCTTGGCCTAAGCCAACTGTCAATCAAAGTTTAAAAAAAAAATTTTTTAAATTAAAATTTACCACAGCAAAGGTTGTCAGCACAGACAGGGTTCCGAGTCGCTTATACCATACCAATCGCAAGTAGCGAGAAGTTAGATTGGTCTTTTAAGGAAACGATTAAGGTTCCCAGTGAGCAATTCGCGCCTGAAGCCCATTTCAGAGTATTTACGTACCGTACTGGCACGCCGTGCCACCAAAATCCTTATGTACCTATGCAATAATGGGGTAACAAAAATAACATTAATAGTAGTTAGTCCGCAAACAAAAATACCTACATTCAAGGCTTTAATGGTACCTATCGTTGATAAAAGAGTCAGCAAGGTTTCCTGTGCCATTACCAACTAGTACCATAATAATTCGATAATAAATAATAATGAAAACAATAATATGGTTTACAAAGTTTGGAGACCCATAATTCAAAGCGGGTATTTCACTACTTACCCCATTGTTGCATTGAGATGCTCAATTAAGAAATGCGGTTCCTGAATTAAATTTAAGCATTTCAAAATAAATTATTAATAAGATTTTCAGTTTTAAAAAAACGTATTTACTTTGGTTGAAGCACCCTGACAGATACTAATGTTCGTCCTACAAAAATCGTCTGCTTTCACGGTGAGTTGCTTTTGATATGTTTGCGATGGATCGTTGCGGAAAAAAACTACTTCCTCCATCAAGCGGCGGTAGAAAATAGACACTTAGCGAACCAATGTATGGATTTCGCCACATTCTGTAGACTTTTGTGTAAATATAAATACAAGCGAGAAACCACTGCGCAGTATTGTGCCAGTTATACTTTTTTGTTGATTTTTAAAGGAGACGGTATATTCTCGCTTCGAATACCACTCCAGCGTAGCTTACCTATTGATACATTTTGGAAGCCTTATGGAAGCAGTATTTCGTTTGTGACTGAATGTTACAGGGCCCAACGGTTCTCTGTAATGTGTGGTACAGTGGCAACCCGGACCACTTGCCTGTGACTGTGGTTGGCGCTAATGACCAAGCTGTCGACGCGCCATTAAGCCTCATCTCCCCCCCCCCCCACCTATTGATACATTTTCACTACCACTCGTTACATTCCAAAGCTGATGAAAACACTTCGCACAAACCGCACAAACCGTATTGTTTCAGCTTTGGAATGCAGCTCGTAGTAAAGGAAATGTACCGACAAAAAAATACGCTGTCGTGATATTACTACTGAAAATAAATATACCCTGTGACTCAAAGAAGATAAGTAAAACAAGCTAGGCTGAGAAGGCCCAAATTAATCCAAAATTTTGGCATTCGCTTATCTCCATAGAACCCATGGAGGCTGTGGACACTTTCTGTGTTTAAAGCTACCCTGATACGAATTCTGGCCGGAACTTGAATAAGGCGGGGTCCCCGGTCGTTTTTTCGATCAGAGGGATTAAATTACTTCAGAGGGAGCTAGAATCTTACAATTTTCAATAGAAGGAGGGAAGGGTGCTGGCTCGCAATTTTGGCTGTTAAACTGAGTTCTGCGACCAGTCAGCCGCCATAACCATACCACGTTGTACATATTGTATACACGTTGTTCTTCCAAGATTTCACACCAACACGCGAAAATCTTTTTTCGCCCTGCGAGTTATACCTGCATGGAATTCCCTAAGTGACGGGACTGTCTCTGCCCCATCACTTTTTTCATTAAAAAATAAACTAACCAAGAGCAATCTCAGCCGCTTCCTCCTTCGCCCCGAACATTGCCCTGCTTTGCCTTAAACCACCACCTTCATCCTCACCTTTTAAAACTCCATTCTCATCCTCACTTTTTAAATTCGTTTTACCATAAGCAGTCTCCAACGAGCCCTTGCTTTTCCCTTTCGCCCTCATACGAGCCATTATATGTTTTTTTTTTATTATTATTATATTAAGATTGACAATTGGTTTAGGCCATGTTTTAACTGCGATGCATTTTTATTTTTTTATTTTTATATTTTAGACACATTGACAATGATACGGCTTTTCCCCCCTCACTTGTCCCTCACGTTTGGCGATGCCATCGGGGATCATTGTGTCCCTTCCTGGTAGGTCTAACCTTGGTGGTAAGGCATTCGTGACCCCAACCCAATACCATCTACCCTTCCTCTACAGCCAGGCTATCATCTTCGTTTTAAACTTTTAAAATCTTCAACTTTTGTAATCTATATTTTTTGTTTTAACTTCGGATGGCAGTTAGTGACCACCAGGTCCTTGCCATTCCGGTTGCGTTTGCAACAAACTTGTTATTATTATTATTATTATATAATTACAGGGTTCGTACGGGTCCTTGAAAACCTGGAAATATCCTGGATAGGAAAACTGAAATTCCAGGCTTGGAAAAGTCCTTGAAAAACCAAAAAATCCATTAGTACTGGAACAGGCCTGGAAATTTCCATTATAGAAAATCACGTTTCTGTTTTTTGTTTCAGACATCAGTTTGTAACGTATATCAAAACATAAAATAACTAAACAATTGTACCAGTGGTAGTGCGTTTCACAAGTGTCATTTAATGGCACTAACAATCTGTCACATCTTACCACAGTATTGATAAAATTTCATATTTAACATTTTTTTTGTCTCAATTTTCTGACCAGTCCTTCTGACCAGTCAATTTTCTGATTTTGACCAGTCCTTGAAAAATCCTAGAAGAGTCTTGGAATTTTAAGGTTATAGACGAGTTTGAAGCCTGACAATACGTATTGTGGTTCCCAGATAATACGTATTCTCAATAAAATACAAGACCAAGTGAAATGTTGTTTTCTTGGGGTGGCCGGGGGGGGGGATAAGAAGTTAATCTCCGATAAATTGTAGACAGAAAAATAAAAGCAATTACCCAGAAGGAAATTTAAAAAATAAAAATCCATTAACATTCATAAGGTAGGTGCGTTGGTTTAATTGGTTCCCTAATGGTCTCCTACCATTAATGGAACGAATTGGCGCGCGCGCATTTAGGGGTAATTTTATGCGTGAAGTCCTTTAGTTGTACATTAATTTCTGAATATTTCCATACAAAATACGTCTCATTAATGAAAGTATACTACGCGAAGTTCGTAGCAATCTCGGAAGTTATTTACGGCTTGCCTTCACTAACGCTTAAAGAAAGCGTGACAGCAAAACCAACGAATTTGTGCAAATTTAAATGACACGTGCACTTCCATTCTATCAATACCCCCCCCCCCCCAAAAAAAAAAAAAGTTGTTAAGGATTCCCGTCGGTTTTTTCGTCGTTTGAAGGCGAAATATCAATCACGAGGAAACTCCAACTTTCAAAGTTTAAATGAAAAATCTGAAAATTGCTTACTGCGAAATTTTCAGCATTTGAAGTCTTAGTTGGTGGAATTAACTTCGCGAAAAACTTGGCGTTTAGCATCATGAATTTCAATGGCCGAAGAACTTTGTGGGAATCCATAATAGTTTTGTTTTGGGGAGATATCAATTCTTTTGTATCATTCGTTTGCTAGTGGTGTGGTCCAAATTTCTTTTTTGGCAATTAGAAAATTAAATATGAAGCAACTGAAATAAGTTTTTGTTAGCATGGGCACATATCGTAATCGTTATTCGGGACAGACATCCACCAAACTCGTTTTATTAATCTCTTTTTTCTCTTTTTTTTTTGTTTAGCTACAAAAAATGTCTCTTACTGTTTACAGTTCTTCTATTATTAACTTTAGTAGCTACAAAATGGTGACGCTAGCGTAAAGTTAACGCTAGAAAGACAAAGTTAGGCACCGTTTTGTAATAGATGGGCAGAAACAATGTTAGATAAGTCTATGGTAAAATCCACCCACATTAGTCAGTGGAGAGAGAGTTAGGGATCCGATAGAGCCTCTTCACCCTTGCGTCGAAATTGTATAACGACGTTAGGCGTAATGTAGTGCGTGTTTCCCAGCATCAACCAAAACGTTTTAGGGATGAAACGATGTCAGAAACTATTCAGGTACGGTACTTGGCCATACATAATTCTCATGAAACACAAAAAAAATTGTCGATTAACATTTTTTAGCAGATCGCGAACTTTGACAGGCACTTGTCTTCCAAACGGAAGTAGTTCCAAGATGGCGGCGATGACAACAATAGCTTAATCGATGGCTTCTGCAGGTTCCTTTAGAGTTCCCAAAAGCACACTGTAATGAATGTCTACAGCCAACCGCGCCAACATGATCAAAAGAAATCTATTCGATGATTCACAAAAGAAACACGATTGCTGGGCGGCGTTCGTTGCAGAACAGAGTTCAGAGTAAGTTTTGGGTGTTTGACTGCGCCACGCAAACGAAATCCGAACAATGGATAACGCTTCATACCATTCTGTGAAGGAGGAAATAATATCAACGAAGAGTTAACGTAAAGCTGACATGCAAGGCTTCCGCTGCAGCAATGCTGTTGTTACTACGGTGTTGTCGAACCGTGAACTGTGTGCGTTAATTGACGGTATGAAAACACCGTCGATCACAACCGTTATTCAATCGACAGCCTTGCTGCAATGCACGCACACACGTACAGTACGTAAAAATGCGACGAATTTACGCTTTCAGAAATCACCAATTTCTCACGGCCGACAATGAGACGAATCACTCCGGATTTGCAGTTTGCTTTTCGTAAAAACATAGTTTGCTGGGTAAACACTGTTTTATTATAATATTATTATTATTATTAAACGTCAGCGTCACAGCGAACGTCATTGAACGAGACGATAGGATATTGTTTTTTTTTTTTGGGGGGGGGGGCCAGGACATTCATTATTGGAGGAAACGTGTGTTAATGCTGGCCACACGAAATCAGTGTTTGAACAGGCTTGACTGTGAAGAGTTTCGGAAAGTTTGACGACGTTGGCTTGAAAGCGTCACGTAAGGATAAGTAAGACACTCGTTACAGTTTGTTCTCCCCCCCCCCCCCCCTCAATACCCTACCAGCTTCTGACGCTCCTCAAAACGGCTTTTTAAAGGCCAAACCAATACGGTTCTTTTCAGGACCATTTTTGAAAGAGAGATATCATTCCTGTTTAATAACACACACTATTAAGCATTAAACAATAAATGTATTAACAATAAAGATATGCTGTAGGGTAACACTGCCTAAAGAATGTGAAATTATTAGCAACAAAAATGTTCGCACAAATAAATTGTTATGCTATTTTTGCATCATTGTTTGAGTTGGAGCTCGCGGATGAATACAGACAGATCAGTGGTAAGCAGGCTTTGGTCGCGTCGCTAACACCTTCTCCACTGACTAATGTGGGTGGATTTTACCATAGTAAAACTTTATGTGCGTTTGTCACAGATCTCTTTCCCTCCCGACTCCTGTCACTTCTCTTTATACCGTTTTCTCTAGCCTAATTGTGCTTGGCCCGCAGTCCTGTAGGATATAACCTTTCAAATAATGCCCCACGTCCTGAAACTTATGGAGATGCCAGTGTCCCCTTGGCATGTTCCAAGGGGCATTTTTCACACATTTGCCGGTGTTCCCAAAAGGTGCACTCTGCTCGCAAGGTACTAGCAGGAGTTATGGCGGCTGTATGATCAGTCCATCTGGTATTGGCAGATATTCATTGAAGGGTGGAAGTCAGAAGTTGGCACGGTGTGCCTGTGTGCATGAGAGGGTGACTGTTTCCCATCGGCTTCCATCAGGCTATTCTGTGTTTTCGGCAGAGGTTTTGCCAATTGGTCTGGTTGAAGAATGGATGCTTGACCATCAGGGCACTCATTTTATCATCTTTAGTGATTGCATGAGTGTCTTGGAGTCCTTAGCATCGTAAAACCCTTGGAACTCCTTCACATCACACCGAATCCGAGCTATGCTTTTTCGTGTGCCTGGCCAGCGGTAAACGCTGATTGTCTGTTGGATCCTGGGCCACGTCCAGTGAGTTGGGAATGACAACGCCTTGGTTGCAGAAGGAGCCCTTTCTGATCACCTCGAAGGAGCCCTTTCTGGTCACCTGGGCCCTTTCTGGCCCTTTCTGGTCGCTTCGAAGGAGCCCTTTCTGGTCACCTAGGCCCTTTCTGGTCACCTCGTAGGAGCCCTTTCTGGTCACCTGGGCCCTTTCTGGCCCTTTCTGGTCGCCTTTCTGCTCTAAATCTCAGATTGCTTGCTGCTAGGCAATCCTTGTGGGACAAACAAGACGTCAATAAGTTGCGAGCTATTAAGGGCTCTGTCCAGGAATGGCATGGCACTCAGTTTGTCACCATAGTGCCGGGAAGAGGTGGTGTTATCCCGTTTGCATACTGGTCACACCAACCTTACTCATTGCTTCCTTTTGGGCAGGGGAGGGGGGGGGGGTTATCCTTCCTGAATGTCATTGGTGTCGACAGCCACTCACGGTCCGTACCGTTCTTGTCTAGCGTCACCATCTTGATGGTGTTGTCATTGTGTCCACCTTCCTGCAAGACATTGCGTGTCTATTGAGAGATGCTTATGTCCTCCTGTCCGGGGCTTTTCAATTTTCGCAGGAGATATAGATACACACTATAGATCTAGCGTTGGGGTTTGGTTGACATTTCTGTAGTGTGTGGCACTGTGTGGCAGCCCGGGCTACTGTACTGTGACTGTGGTTGGTGCTAGTGACCTAGCTGTCGACGCGCTTTTAAACCTCAATTCCTCCCCCCCCCCATGACGGCACGTGAATGTTTTCCGTCGTAATTGCTGCTCACCTGTCAATGTTAGCTGTTCACAATATGGTTCACCATTGTGTGCTGTCGTTTATGTTTGAACGTGATGTGCCTGTTTCCTTTCTAATCTATGCACTGCTAAAAATTTCCATAAAATTACGATACAGCGAACTGCTATTTGATTTCCACTTCTGTAAACCGTACCCTTCGGATGGATTGTGGAACTTAATGATTCGATGTGAACATGTGTTTCACATGTAATGTGTCGCCTCACAGCACAAAGCCATATCTTTTCATTGAGAGAATAAAAGCATTAAAATTTGATAACGTTTAAAATTTGCGAAGGAATGTGTACCAATCCTTCACAAATTTGGAATTGCAAATCTTTCCCGCCAGGGCTATCCCACATAAGTAGCCACCCCCTCTTCTCCACGAATCACTTCTTCCCTGCTTCGTTATGGAGAGGTCGTCCCAGACTCAGCTTTTGCGCTGACTGGGCTTCACTTTTTTATAAATCTTTTTAACATTTTAACTTTTATTGCTCCGGCTTGCATTTATTTAAAATGGGAAACCATTTAAGTGTAGCTCGTGGCTTGTAGCTTATGTATAAAATATTTTTTGTTTGACAACGGTTTGAAAAATCCCGAAACGTCTCATTTTACTGTATAAATGTGCACTTGATGGCTTTTTTTTTTAACATTGATATTTTCTCATTCACATCAATTGTCTACCGTAAGCTTGTAGAAATTTTTGATAAATGCCAAGATGGGGTGCCCTTACTGTATAGATCAGTTCCCTTGACGCGCCCAGTCTATTTTCGTTCATAAGGCTTGAATTACCAAGTTCGTTGCTCTACTCTCATACACTACCCAATACCCCCGTTCAGTGTTGGCATGGACCCGTCTACCTGCCTTCCGCCTTTCTGAAATTGCGGGCCTCAACGACTGCCATTCGCCATTACCACTTCCGGCAAACGAGTCGATGCAGCTTCCCTGTCATGGCCGTCACGGGATGTTATGACGTAGCCAATCTGAAATAATAGAAATCTCTGGCACGTTTGGGAACCATTGTATTTTTTCCTTTTTTTTTGTAACTGTCTTTATCTTTTGGCACACTCGAAGGTGGATGTCACTCCAAAAGATATGAAAATAATGAAACAAAAGAAAAACGTAACAATTGTAATTTTTTGCTCAGAGCGCAACCAACAAAAACAAATTATATCAAAACATAATCGAAAACGTATGTTCAAATTGAGGTGCCACGAAGCATGAAATTTGATAAATTTGTATATTTTGCGTTGAGGTTTATACTAGGCCAATTTGGTTTGGGTTTTTCTTGCGAAGGGTTATTTTTTTATGAACATTTAAAAGGTGATTGTTTTTGAC
Organism: Lithobius niger; assembly: GCA_023313725.1. Lineage (NCBI taxonomy): Eukaryota > Metazoa > Arthropoda > Chilopoda > Lithobiomorpha > Lithobiidae > Lithobius > Lithobius niger. The sequence goes on along the minus strand of JAHWFP010245175.1, from coordinate 32,039 downwards.
TGACGGGCGTATTTCTTTTAAAGTTCACATTAATTGTTTTCAACCTCATTTCCAGTAGCCGAAAATGGAAGTTATCGTATAAAGAACATAAAGCCAACGTTATTAAAAACGAAACACATTTGCAATGTTAATTATGTTCAGTAAGCTTTTTAATGAAAGTGTAAATAATAAAGATAACATTTTTACTGCTAACTTGAAAGTCAAAACTGTATACTGTATACACGTAATGTTTACTAGACTAAGTATATGCATACACGTCGCATGAATGACCATACCACAAGCAACGCACCAGCATTCTTCAGCGACTGAGAGGCATTCATAGTACACCTGGCAACTTTAGAAGAGAGCACATGCACCGAGTGTTTTATCACCGTAATCAAACAGACTATAAAGCAGTGACATTTGCCGCCATATTGGCACCATGGCACCAGTATGAGTTTTGGAGGGCGTAACTACAAGGTGCACTCCATAAAAATGGAGGGAAAACAACGGAAGAGCGGATTTTTTAGGCTTAAAATAACGTTGTTTTCTCCAACAACAAAAATCGCGCGTTTTAGGTCTAAGAAATCACTCTTCACAGCATCGGCCTCAGTATGACGCCCTTCTGCTTATCTCTGCAGTGCCCCTTGCAGCTAACCCATTAAGGATCCAGCATAGAGTTATATACAATAATACTACGTCGTGTCACTGCTCTATACAGCCTGTCAGGGCCGTAGGAAGGGTAAGGCGAGCAAGGCGCCCACCTAAGACGCCGCCTTGCAGGGGAGCCATGCCGAATTCTTGCCAACCGTGTAGCCGTGGAACTGGATGGTAAAGCACAAATACAGTATTTTTTAACGGGTCGTTTTGCCGCAAATTTCACAACGCTGTAAGAGACGTGTTTGCTTGGACTTGGTTTATTGGTAGCTGCACAATTTCCGGATGTTTTGTTAGCCGATTATTTGTGTTTCCCCGAATGATCAGAAAACCGAAAACTGAAATAAAAAAAAAAGGTTTATAGAAAGGCACTTCAGTATACTTGTTTCTTGCTGCTTAAAGAGATGCTTGCTCCCAAAAAATGCATGCGAAAATTGGAGAAAATACCCGTTTTTGTATTCCGGTTGAACTAGTTATACTGAAATGTTTATTTTCAGGTTATTGTAGAGAAGTATATTACTCTCATCTCCTTATCACATTATTTGAGGTTTTTTGATCAGTTGACAAGCACAAATTAATACGGAATCCCATTAGTTCAATAAAAAACACTTTTTTTTTTAATTGGTATGTTCATTATCTTCAACTGTTTTAATGTGGTGTAGTCGTGCAGGAGCACACAGGAGCGGCGCTCCTGCACTTTTTTCCTGGGGGAGCGCCGCTCCGTCACTTTTTTTGGGGTGGGCCGGCTTCTGCCATTTTTTCTCAACAGATGCAAGCTCGTATTTTTTTTAAGTACCGCAACCGCAACATCTGTATTGTTGTTGGAGCCACTGTCAGTAGTAGATCTTTAAACTTATTAAATTCAAATTCAATTCAATTCAGTATTCCACAATTCATGGAACACGCCCTATGGATGTGCCTTGCTGACATCAATCTGAAATGTTTGTGGTAGCGCCTGGCCATCACCGTTTCTGTCCTCATATCCAACTCCATGTTCCCCACGCTAATTGATTTGGTTCCACTCTTCGACACCTCGCCCTCACCGCCGCTGCTTCTCACGTTACGTTATCAATTGCTGTGAAAAATATATTAATAATAAATTAATAGTGTTGTTGCGTCGGATATAACAACATTATAGTATTGTGTGACTATTGTAGTCTTGTTGTGTTGTTGTCTTTTGACTGAAATTGGTCAGGATAGTCATTTTTTCCTTTATACATGAGGTAAAACGTTGGCAACCTTTCAGGCAAACCCGGGGCTCCGGATATAATGTTTTCCTTTACACATGCGGTAAAACGTAGACATCCTTTCAGGCAAACCCGGGGATCCGGATATAATGTTTTCCTTTACACATGAGGTAAAACGTAGGCATCCTTTCAGGCAAACCCGGGGATCCGGATATAATGTTTTCCTTTACACATGCGGTAAAACGTAGACATCCTTTCAGGCAAACCCGGGGATCCGGATATAATGTTTTCCTTTACACATGAGGTAAAACGTAGGCATCCTTTCAGGCAAACCCGGGGCTCCGGAAATAATGTTTTCCTTTACACATGAGGTAAAACGGGGCAGCCTTTCAGGCAAACCGGGGATCCGGAATTGAAATGTTTCCATTTGATGTTGTGTCCAGACTGAGTACGTCGCCTTGCATCGAATCCTCTCGGCCTCTGAACTAATAATAATAATAATAATAATAATAAATATAATAATCTGCTTTATTCGAGTACAAGATGTTCTATACAGGCATGAAATTCATACGAATTTGTGTGTGCAAAGCAGTGTTAAATCAAATTTAGACAATATAATATAATAAATTATTATTTTTTCTTTGTACAATTAATTAATGTAATTTCATATAGTATAAATAAGAACAATAGAAATAGTACAATAAAATAAAGATTAGTAGAAATTCTTCAAAATTACACAAGTTCCCAGTATATTATTTTAGCTCGCATCAATGTTTAGTATTCTTCTTTTATTTTCATGATAAGTAAATTTAGTCAACTTTAATTAACCACTCCTTAACCTTTTCCTTTACTTCCTTTTTTACCGCGTCAGTCTTTCCGAATTTCGATACAGGATGTTCGCAAACACATCAAATTTAGACACAAACAGAGTTGTCTCCGCCGACTTTACCAAAACCTAAACTTGCTAAAGTCGCCCGAGAGAGGAAGGAACATGTGTCTCTGCACATTCTAAAGAAGACGCTGACGCAGCCTTGCGTAAGATGACTTCGCATTAGAGAGAAATAATTTATGAACTTACAGAGTGGCAATCTAATAAATCGTAGCATTACGTTATAAATATTAAAACATACAAAAAATGTTTACTGCAATTTCTTTTGTTGCTAATTAATTTGAATCGGTGCACGGAATCTCCAATAAAACACCGCTCTAGCTTTTGTCGATAAGGGAAAGTTTATGCAACGACTAGCCTTCACATCATCGCAGGTAGAAGCTAGAAATCATCTGAAATTCCAACATGGCGGTGGTTTTAGCTACGTCGACTCGCAGCGAAAACAGTCAATAATATGAGTTCAGAATCGACTGAAAAAATTTTGTCAGGAGGAATTGTTTATCTTATTGTCACAGATTATGACTTACAGAATTTACTCAAACGACGTAGGATTTAGCTAATAATCCAGGTGCAAGACAACGACAAAGATTTCCGGCTAAAAATATTTTCGCACTCAGCCTGTAACCAGGTCTAATAGTTTTAATGGCAAGTTACACAGACTTCGTACGAAAACCATAACCGTATTATTGGCTATAAAGTCCCGAGTTCTTCCATGAAATCGATTATGTGTGTGTTTTAGCACGAACTCCTTTCCAGATTTATTTCCATGGAACCGAAAGTCGAGGGACAATTTGCTGGATAGGTGCTGAGCGCTAAAACGGTACAAATTATACAATTCATAAAGCACAAGTGGGATTTGGTTTGAATTTTTGTAATGGTTTCGATTTACGATTTCGGTTTCGATTTCCGTTTTCGATTTTCGATTTACGAAGTAATTTTGATTTACGGTGTTTAGTTTTACGATGCTTACAAAATATTTTCCCTGTTCGGCCGTAGTGATACTAGCCCCCATAGCATTTCGTCACCCTACCTGTAATTTCGTTTGCTTCAGCGTTACTAATTTCACATTAAGCAGGACTAAGCCTCATTTTTACGACGCTCATAAACGAAGTTAGAATATAAAGCGCCGTATCCTGACGGTAAGCAGCTTCGTGTTTCCGTAAACGTCCGACGGTTCCCGAAGATGAATTCGTAGCCCTAGTAACGGTAACGAGTATGAAATCAAACCACTTCATTTAAGAAAGATATACTGTACAATAGGGTTGATCAAAAAATGCGTTTTTCATATTTGGTGGCCGATAATTCGCATTGTTTTCTGGAATAAAAATAATTGTTTCTGATTTTGGCTTCATTTAGTGGTCTCTGAGCGTACAAAATGAAATAATGTAAAAAGCTGTGTTTTAAACTATTCAAAAATAATTTTTGCAGAATTAGCGATTTTTTCCATTGAGCTATAATGTTAAACTTTAAGCCCAGGCGGGCACCTCTAACAAATTGTAAAGTTTTTTTTTCGTTTTGGGAGAGTGATTAGGAGGTCGAAAAACATATTTTTCGCACTATTACGATTTGAAATTTAAAAAAAGCATTTTTTTTTATCCATCCTATATATTGAATAGATGTGTTGTTTGCTACCCGGTGACCATTCATCGACTAGTAAATCTTTGATTTATATAATTTCTGAGTAGAGTGGTTTGGTTTTTTTCTGTCTAAGTCGACCATGTTGATCGTTTTTCGGAAGAAAAAAAAAGAAAAATTCTCGATGAAAGCTTTAGCACTATACTACTACTGAGAATTCGGCAGTTTAGTTGGTCAAAACGGCTCTAAGTGTAAGCCAATCAACATTAAGTTTAATATTTCATGCACTTTTTCCATTAGGTTACATCTCCAAATACACCGAATTTGCACTTTATTTTAGAAAAGCTTCCTTGACATTCTACAGGAATGTTGCTGTACTTAAAATTTTATTCAGTCATATTTCAATTAGGGCAACATTCCTTCTGGATGGACTATCACTGCGGAAGCTTTATAAAGCCAAATTTTCGCGCGGGGTTTGCCATTGTGGGTTTGAATGCATTCGGCGCATTTGGAGATATAACCTGTCTACCCCGTATGCTAGGAAGTCAAAGGGTGTTTTGTCTCTGAGTTTCAGCCGATGCTGTCATACGTACATGTTACAAGTGCATTCTAAGCCCTTTAAAACTTTTAGCCTTTTCGAATAGCCTATACATTTAATAGTTTCAAAGGAAAGTAAAACAGAGCACCATCTTGACTGTGATAACTACAAGATCATTGAATTCGTTGGTGTTCGTCACCGTTTCAATCTTCCGCGAGATATAGCGCGTCAATTATAGTCGATAAGTCTGTCCTCCTGTCCGGGGATTTTTCATTTTTTGCAGAAGGTGCAAAGCTATGATAAGATCTGCATTTGGGGTTTGTTTAATATCACTGTAATGTGTGGCGCCGTGGCAGCCCGGACCACTGCAGTGTGACTGATATTGGTGCTAGTGCCCTGGCTGTCCCCCCCCCCCCCCCCCACGTTAAAGGCCATTGATTTACTTCACGTGGTACTTAAAAATCTGAAATTAAACCAAATTAAGCATTTTAGCAACCTTTGCCAGGGTTGTTTTTTAGTCTTCTGTACAGCCGTACCGGCTGAGAAGACTATTGCAACGACTTTGTCCGTCCGGCCGTCGCTTTTTTCAACTTCGCAACGGCACCAGAAATTGACGACCACTGTTTACAACGTTCGATTCAGTGTCAAAAGTTAGTTAAATAACATGGCAAATTAAAACATCATTACTTCCTTATAGCTAATAGACTTCTTCGACCTAATTAAATTAAATATTAACATTTGATCGTCGAATTGATATCCTAAGGATAACCCTGCAGCCGCAAAAACCAAAGCATTTTAGCTTCGTTTAAAATAGTCTCGTCGCACTGTTGTATGAATGAATGGGCTTACCATCGAACCAGATTCTCCATTAGGCCTATCTGCTACTTACGAAATTAAAACTGTATTAAAAAAAATTTAGGCCTAAAAAGGAAAATTAAGCCTAAAACCACGTTACCACGACAACGTCAAGTTGCTACGAGTAGCTTCTGGCTTTATCAACAACGTATCGCCCGTCACTCCCCTACTACCACTGATCTATATAGGCTACGTTGCGCGTTAGGTTTAACACTGTAACTGTGTGCCCGAAGGCGCGCCGTGTTGCAAAATTGAATAGGCGTACTATACAAATCAAATCTCCGTTAGCTGCTACTTACGAAATTAAAGCTTCAGGTAAGAATTAGGCCTAAAAGTTGACAAATACGCCTAAAATCTAAAATAAGCTTAAAAGCTAACACATTTTTAACCGGCGGTTCTGATGGTTACTGCTTTTAGATTACATAATAGAGATAGCTGTTGCAATGTGTGATAGAGGTGTGCGCCTCACCATTGGTAGTGGCAGAACTGTACAGAAGACCGGATACGACTATGTAGTCGCTCTAGCCGCTTGTTTTAATTGCCTTCTTTTCGTAGTAGCATACTATGTGTTTTTAAGTGTGTTCTTTTCAAAGTGTTTGTATATATGCACGTGTTAAATGCTGGCTAATGTCAGTATGGCTCAGCGGTAGGACCTCGCCCTTTGTTTTCAAAGGTTCTGGGTTCGATTCCCCGCTCAGGCAGTCTGACATGTAAGTCCAAAAGGCAACGACGTAAATAGGTTTGCATCTGTATTTAGCATACTCCAAAGTGCAACAAGAAAACCACAAAAACGTTTTCCAGTGCACTGAAACAGTCTTTCGCTGCCTCATGTGCCCATTTTTATTTTTGCACAAGTTAGTGCACCTTGTTTCACGCCTTTCTTCTTTTTTATGCTTCACTCGGCGACCCGAAACTCTAATGGAAAAGGGGGAAAATGCTTGCATACCTTTGCCACTTTAGTAGCTTTATCTTCGCCCTTAAAATAATACGGACTTCCTCGGAGAGCCGCTCGCTACTTTTGCTTGCCGGCTTCTTGCGTTTTCAGCAAATTTAGAGAGGAAACAACTTGAGCCTGTTTTGGTATGCTACCGCATTCTCCTCTTGGCTGTGGTAACAGATGGTGGGGCACTTTTAGGGGAGGGGGGGGGGGGGAAGCAAGGGTGAGTATGGAGGTCAGTGATGGTTGGAAACGGACTTAGAAAAAGGTAATAGGATACTTGTGTTGGTGGCTTGTTGGGTCCACAAGTCTGTGTCGCTGAAACCTTCGCTTCCAGGAATGAACGGAGTTGATAAAAAGAATCTTCTTATACTTGGTATATTACAACACCAGAGGTTTAATTAATAAACATAATTAAATACACAATTAACAATATAAAAACTGTTCCTACAGTATTTTGTACAACGCTCGGAAAGAATTTGAAATTTCCTATTTTAGCACCATTTCTTGCCACTGCAGATGCGTGTTTAGTTTTTTTTTACCCTAAACAACACAGATTTTCTCCTGAAATCATAAATTTTCTGAATTTGTGATTTTAGAATCGTAAATCTTAAACAATTACTATGTATACATAAGAATGGGTTTGTAAATTTCGAATTTTTTTGTAATCATGTAAAATGCTATATGCAAACATTTTAATTATTCAGTTCGTATTTACCATACTTAAAAGAAGGCTCGTTACTATAATTTAAATGTGTACACCGCCGCGTTTGCCCATAGACGAGGTGTTGAAATTCGACTTCTACTTTGTGACACGTAGAGAAAATCCGTCGTACGTTCGTCACTTTACCTTCGCCAGTTTGTCGACAAATTGGTATTTCATTGTCCGTGCTCTATGGTTGCGTAAAATAAAAATAAACTAGCTCTTCCCCCGGCGTAACATACGCCGGTCTAGCCAGTTACCGCATACCTGAGCAAAATACTGTAGTGGGCTTTATGGAATAAAAAGGACGCCGACTGCCCCCTGCCTTCCTCTCCGGACTCACCTGCGGCCTACCCACTTACATTCTGCCGTAGTCTGGTCAATTTCCCCCATTCCCCCTTCCCCCTGGTAACCCCTTTCCCGTCCCGCACCGGCTGCCCCCCCCCCTCCCCCGGACGCGGATTCCCCTATTGTGTGACCTGAATATCCCCATCACTGCTTCCCCTCCCTGCATAATAATGATGATTTGCTTGCCCAACCTAAGCGTATCTTTATTAATAAAATCGAGTTGTCGCGTAGAATGGACGGCAACGAGACGGCCACAAGACGGCCGCCACAAGACGGCCGCAAGTAATTGATAGAGCACATATCCGTTTTCATTGTCGGTCGCTCGCCCTTTTTCTTCGCTACCGTGGGAAGAATGAGCCCGCACGCCCTCTTACTGATTGTTGAAGCTTCGTTTGTTAATCGAGTTGTCGCGTAGGATGGACGGCAACGAGACGGCCACAAGACGGCCGTGACAAGACGGCCGCAAGTAACTGATAGAGCACAAACCCGTTTTCATTGTCGGTCGCTCGCCCTTTTTCTTTGCTACCGTGGCAAGAATGAGCCCGCTCGCCTTCTTGCTGATTGTTGAAGCTTCGTTTCTTTAATCCTCCCTTACAATTTCTCCAATGCCTATTTACTTATTTCAGGTGTACAAAGGCGTAATTATTTATTTCCGGTATACTAAGGCGTATTTATTATTTCACATGCACAAATGCGTATTTATTTATTTCACATCTACAAACGCGTATTCAAACCATTTTTGCAGGAAAGAATCATATGTAATGTAAGTGTATGGACTCCGGAACAAGGGATACGCTGAATGAGGGAGTGAAGCAAACGAAAAACACCGTTTGCTAGACAGGGTACGCAAAAACACATACACAGCATACACGCATTCCGTAAAACACATGAGGAAGGAAATCGTTCCAGCGTTTTTAACGGTGCATCAAACACCACCAGTGCGTAGCACGGGCTTCTGCTAGTTATATATAAAAATAAATATAACTTAAAGTGTAATTTATATTGCCATAGCATTCTGTATTGAAAGCAGTGCAAACAGATATTTAATTATAACACAACTTTTTTAATAAAGAAAGAAATCACAAGGTAAAGGGTAAATGAAGCAAGCCGTCTGCATTAAAGACTGGCCTTGTGGGGATACACAATACAATAGTCTGAGAAAGAAAGAAAAGACAACTGCCCTGACTGGGACTCGAACCCAGAACTTCCCGTTTGAACTTTTTAGTTCAATGTTAGCACTGTTTTTTTTTTGGGAGGGGGGGGGGGGAGGAAATTACTTGTATTTTTGCTTAGTAGTTTTTCTTTTATTTTTTAAATTTTTTTTGCGGTCCGATAGTTTTGTCGACATTTGAAGTCTGACTTCATTTTACAGTATTTAGATGTCGCTGCACTCGCAACCAAATCTATTGGCGGCCTTAGGAATAATGAATACAGATGCAAAATTATTTCCGTTACGTTTTGGAATTAAATGTCAGACTGCGGGAGCGGGTAATTAGACCTTCGACATTTGGCTAGTTCAAGCCGTGCGGCTGGAGGGATGCCTTACTGTTCAGCCATACCTATACCAGTAGTCTAAATGGACCCTTAATTAGGCGTGTCAGTATAGGTGAGTGGTAGGCTACCGCCTTTAGTCTCGAAAGGTCCAGGGTATTCGTATTCACATTCACTTTCGCATTCGTATTCGTACTGCTGTGCTAGAGGTGAAATTCTTGGACTGTCGCAAGATGAACTAATGCGAAAGCATTTGCCAAGAATATTCTCATTAATCGAGAACGAAGGTAGTGGTTCGAAGCCGACGAGACATCGTCCTAGTTCATTTCATGATATAATTTAAGTAGAAGAGGCAACATTTACAATTAACAGAACCCGTTCGGCATACAATACAATAAGTACTTACATATTTAAAAAAAAAAGTAGGCTAAATATTTATCCTCTCTCTAAAACATAAAAATACCTGCGTTTTATATTTCAAAATTCGTAAACTGCTCTAACCAAGCCAAATGGTTGCTTTCTTTCAGTGCAGTATTTTTTTAAGGCGTAAAATTCTTCATTCAGGTGTTTAGTTGGTTATGAGTGTGGTCAAAAATTTCATTCCGACAGACGTCTACAAAAAAATTCGGAGGAACGAGCTCTGAGCCAACATACTCTAGTCTGAAGGGTCAACTGATTATTTCAGTCCTATCCATTACATTAAAAGCAAGAATTCGTCCGGCGCCTCGACTATAGCTAGCAGCGGAATTTCCTCAGATATAAACACCAACCAATTTGCTAGCTGACCTACCTAGATACACGCTAACAATTTTAAGAAATAGAAAAATTGATATATGATGGATGCATTTTTTGCCGTACTGAAATTTTCCATTACATTTCTTAAACTATACAGGGTGTTCGGAAATTGGTGTCAAATATTTTGAGGGTCCGCTGTGTGATCAAAGATAAGAAGAAAAAGTCCTATAAACATGGCACCAGTCTTTAGTTACAGCCCCCCCCCCAGGTTTGGGGTAAACAGTTCTTAAATACCTCGTAATGATTCACCGTTTCCATTCCAAACTCAGGATATGTGCCATATCATACCTGGTATTTCAGTACTTCATAATACAGTATTGGGTCGCACAACTTATCAGAGGGAGAGGTAATTTTCTTATGGGGGGGTGGGGGTCAAGGATTTTTGTCTTTAACACTTAAAACTACAAAGAATCTGAGGTGGAGATTTACCTCCAAATCAAAACCAAGTTTATGCGATGATTTTTGTGGAAGCTGGAGCGTTAGACAAAGGCAACAAACAAACAAACAAACAAATAAGCAACCAAATTCAAATGTGTGGGTTGAGTACAGTAATGTTGTTCTCGCCGCTTCGGCCAATGAAACAAGTGATCATCCGAATTCTAAGGATTCCCCCACTTTTACGTTTTAAGCTTCTTTGCTTGAAGAGTAGAAAACAAACACATTAAATCCCTCACTTTTAATGGCGAGGATACCCGATTGATAATGTTTGGTGCTCTCCACAGAGATGTACGTACAGTAGTTGTTTTTTTTTTGGAGGGGGGGGGC